>APFE031699934.1:0-27444 GCA_000404065.3 Pinus taeda | reverse complement strand
TAAATGGTCTGCAACAGATCCACCTTCCGACATCTTCATATTAAATAACCGTTTCATAAGAAATACCTTGTTTGAGGCCAAGGGTTTTTCATATAGTTTCTCCAACGCCTTAATCAAACCCTTTTTCGTTGTTTCCTTTGAAATGTTGAAGGCGACCGGCACTGCAAGGCACAACCATATTGTTCCAAGTGTCTTTCTATCGAGAAGGTTCCATTCTTCATCTGTCATACCCATCGACATCTTTGCTTTTCCTCCCAATGGTAGGTATAGATCTTTCTGATACAGATAATCTTCCATCTGCATCTTCCACAGCGAGAAGTTTTGGCCGTTAAATTTCTCGACCCTAAACTTACCATCTTCCACCATTGCTCCCACTCGAACGAGGAACCCTTCTTTCCTGCAAGTTTATTAGCTAAATAGACCTTCGACTCTGATACCAGTTGTTAGAAATTTATATATTATGGAGCAATGGAACACATAAAATATTGCAGAAATATTAACACAGAAAATGCATAAAACAAGAGAGACATAGATATACATGGTTCACCCAGTTTGGGCTACGTCCACCCCAAGCGGCTAGTCCTTCCTTTCTATTATCCAGCAAAATGAAGAGACACAACCGACAGCAGATCCGCTGTAATATCTATGTTTTCTCTCACAGTCTCACCTCTCTGTTTCTCGCTCGGAGAATACATATATATTAAATAGACTCAATACAATGCCCTCATACAAAGAGAGGGGTTGCCTTCTAGGGAAAAAAACCCTAAACTAAACATAAGTTCTACCGTCAGATCATCCGCCTAATGAACGGCCCAGATTGAATAGAAATTACTATACTTTTACAAGGCAATTTTACATTTGTTTTTAGCTTCGGGGGCGCTGCCCCCGAGCCCCCCCACACCCCCCCGCGTGGAGGGGTATACAAACTTCCTGGGATAGACATTCGGCTAAAACGAAGACCTCTGAACAATCATGCTCCACACATAAAAATCCCAACTGTTATCACTGTAAAACTTCCTTAAAAAATTTCGACAACTTACATGGTTTCTCAACTCTTGTATCAGTCATGGTCAAGTCATGGTGAAGTCATTTTTATGTTTTAGAGTCTAATTCATAGGGTTAGAGTCTCATGTACATATTCAAATAAAGTTTCATAGCCTCATTCCATGTCCTAAAAGCCTCACCATGTGTTTTGACATCAGTTTGATTCCAAAAGATTCATGTTAGTCTTGGTCTATTCTTTCCATGGTTGTTTCCGTGTCTAAGATCTATAAAAGAGTCTTGTTGGTATGGTAAAATAGGTTCAACACTCCGTTCTTTCCCATCACTGGTCCCACATCACCTAACATTCGATGTTTCAAACTTGTGTCAAGGTTTTCATAGTTAAAAACTCACTCTAAGTGTTTTCGTAGCGCGCTGTTTTAGCAGAGAAAAATTGTTTTTACTAGTCAACTTACAGAAGCTTTCCTGAGCAGCTAAGAACTCCATTTTGCAAATTGAAAGAGGTTTTTCTTCCTAACATTCTGCACCACAAAAACCTCTTTCAGTTTCTTCAAATCAATTCTGAGGTGGGCGAAATGAAAGACTAAACTTGCGCTACAAAACTGCTGTAGGTGCAAGTTTTTCACAGGCATATTTCTCTGTTTTACACCGGTTTTTCAAAGGCATATTCTGGGAGGTAGGGATGGTGTTTCAAACAACCAAGAGAGGTTTTTGTTCATCACAGATTGGTTCACAAAAACCTCCTTCATTTTCCTAAAATACATCATGATCTGGGAGAAATGAAGGACCAAACTTGCGCTACGAAACTGTTGTAGGTGCAGTTTTTCAAGATCAAAGTTCCCTGTTTTACACGTCTTCTTCAAGGATCGATTCTGGACAGATGGGGAAGTATTTTACAAAACCAAGAGAGGTTTTTGTTCTAGACATCCTAGACTATAAAAACCTCCTTCAGTTTTGAAAAATGTGTCATGGATGAAGAGATAAAGGCTCTGTCACACGTGCCACTTTCAGGGATCCTAAACCTAAAAACAGGGAAACATGTTACCTAATTTCTAGGGTTTGCCTTCAACAGTCAGATGACCACGTGGGAGGCTTCATCAAGTTCGATTTCATGGAGTGTTAGGTGTCAAATAATGCTTTAAATGTTTAGATATGGTTGTTGTAATTCATAAAAGCGAGTTACACTCCTAGTTGTATTAGTGTCTCTAGGACTCTAAGTTAGGTGTCATTTGCATTAATAAGTTAGTTTTAAGTATCATTAGGTGTCATAGTAGGATGAATTCGAATTTTCCCTCATGCTTGAGGAGAATCCCAGTTATGTAAAGAAATCTATATATAGATGAAGCATCAAATGTAACTCAGGGTTGGAAATTATGAAAAGGCTGGATAAATTTTGGGCTTAGTAAACTCTGTTTCAGTAAAATACAAGTTTGGCTTTACTTCTCAGGATTCATGAGGGATCTTTATGTTCAGAATATGTGATGTTGTCCTTTTCCTAATTCTTGCAGTGGTATGGATGTATAATCACTCAGAATTCACTAAATGTGCTCTGACTTCCTGTATACATTTATAAATTGTGTGGTCCTATATGAGTTTATGTTCTGAATGTTTAAATGTTGAATGCCCTGACTTTTATGTAAGGTTGAATTTATTGTTATATTGAGATGTTGTTGACTCCATAAGCCCAATGGATAGTTGTTAATGTGTTTCCACCATTCATATCTTTCACAGTTGCTCTACAAGAGTTAGCCATCTCATCTATAATCAAAATCATTAATCCATTTAGAGAGAGCCCTCTTAGGTTGAGGAGGCTAAGCCTCAGCCTAAAGTAGGTTTGAAACAGTTACTTGAAGTCTTCCTGGTCTGCAGCCTTCCAGGGTCTGATTTTGAGATAACACCAACCTTATAAAACATGTGAAGTCCAGCCTTAAACAGAAGTTTGAAATGACAAACTTATGACACTTGCATTATTTTCTTGGTCTTCAAGTCTTGCAATCCAAGGAAGTTATTTCCCTTTCCCAGTCCAAGTATGCCTGTGATATTCTACGCCATTTTCACATGGAATAATGTAAGCCAACACCTTCTCCCTTTCAGTCTAGAGCCAAACTTTCAGTCACTTGTACTTCCCCTGAAGTTGATTCTACCTTATACCATCAACTTGTAGGAAAACTTTTGTATCTGACCCATACTCATCCTGACCTTTCCTTTTTTGTCGGCCTTATTGATTGGTTTATGAAAAACCCACATGAAAGTCATTGGAAAGTAGCTAAAAGAATACTTCGTTATGTTCGAGGCACAGTTCAGTTTGGGATTCATTACAGTGCAGAAGCATCTCCTCTATTGGTTGGTTTCATTGATTCCGATTGAGCTGGTGAACCTGATGATCGGAAGTCTACTACAGGTTATGTGTTCACTCTTAGTTCAAGACCTATTACATGGGCTTGCAAGAAACAAATTCCATTTCTCTTTCTTTAGCAAAAGCAGAGTATCATGGTGCGATAGAAACTAGTAAGAAAGCCTTGTGGCTTCGTCAGATCCTATTAGAGATTGGCTTTCAGCAGCAACATCCAAGTAGACTTTGATATGATAATCAAAGTGCCATTCAACTATGCAAAGATCCAGACCAACATCAATGTAGCAAACACATTGAACTACACATGCACTTCATCAGAAAGCTCATTCATGACCATGTTCTTGAAGTGCAATATTTTTCAACAGGTGATCAAGTTGCAGACATCTTTACAAAGGCTCTCACAGAGGCAAGTTTACTAAACTTCGATTTATGCTTGGAGTTCAAGAAGTTGTCACTAAGGGGGGATAGGCTCTAATGCCTCCTTCCTTCTCCTATTGTGTCATATTTGTACATCCTTCAATCCTATCCCAAGTTGTTCTTAAGGGGGGATGTTAGGATATTCCAACATGTAGGAAATAGTTAAGTATAACTTGGTCTAGTGTAGAGTTAGGTAAAGTGTGTTTCTTTACTATGTAATTTTGTAACTTACAATCCAATGGTCATGTATATGTTCTATACATGAAGTGATCTGACAATTCATTCTCTCCTTGGTATTACTGACACTTGATCCATGGCTTAACACCCAATTGGTCCATGATATCTATTTAAAGAGCATGGAGGGTCATTTGTAGGGTAACCGTTCATGAGAGAAGCTTATGTAAATTTTCATTTTTTTATTAATAATTTCCTGAAGTGGTCGCGTTGGCTCAGGCCATAGACTGTTTCCCTCTTTGAGGGTTTTAACCACGTTAAGAATATTTGTGTATTGATCTGTGATCTATTTGTGAGCAATGTCCTTTGGTGTTCTGTATGAGGAACTTACCCTGAAAATTCCTACACTTTATGGGTAGAGTTGTAATACTCCCATCAGCTCGTGTGATCCAATGAACAGGGTACTAATTGGACCAAACATGTTAGCAAAGATATGTAGGTTATCAAGAGGAATCTAAAGGCATCACGGGACAGACGGAAGAGTTATGCAGATCAACATAGGGTATTTAAGGAGTTTTAGGTTGGGGAGCGTGTGTACTTTTGCAGCAATCCAAGAATATCTCCTTGAGGATTGGGTCATGTGCCAAGTTGGTACCTCGATATTGTGGGCCTTTTGAGATCCTTCAAAGGATTGGACTAGTGGCCTATAGGCTTGCAATTCTTCTGACAGTGAAAGTCCATGATATTTTCCATGTTTCATTTCTTAAAAGATATGTGAAGGATGTTGATCATGTGATTGAATGGTATTTATTGTAGGTGGATCCGGAAGGAGAATTCTAGCTAGAACCTTAGTTCATATTGCAACATAAATCTCATGCTCCGGAACCAAGCAATCGAGCTAGTTAAAGTGCAGTGGAAGCAATTTAGGCTCGATGAAGCTACATGGGAGATGATTGATCAAATATGGGCTAATATTCTTCTTTGTTTATCTGTTGAGGCAAATAATTTTTGGTATGTGTACATATATATGTATGGTTGTTATTGTAAATATCATAATGAGTTGTGTTATAAATCTCCAATAAACAGTATGATTGTCATGTTGGTCTTGCTTCTCAGTGGGTTGTTCATTGTAAATATTGCGTTGAGCTAAGTTATAAAGCTCCAGGGGAAATATGTGTTTTTTTCATTGATTTGTTGGCAATAGATGTCATAGAACACTAAGGACAGTGTTCCATCAAGGGGGAGGGGTTTGTAATATCCCTAAGTTAAACGTTCATGTAATAAATATTAATAAAGGCAAAATAAGGCCAAGGTCACGCGACATGTATTCTAAGTTGAATGTTGGGAAAAAACATCCTAGTGGGTGTCACTTTCAGTTTATTAATGGCTAAGGAAATTGGCAAAGGCATTGGAAAAGATAAAGAGGCATTAATTGTCATTTATTTATGAAATTAAAGGAAAATAGGAGAAAAGGGAGAAGAAGGGTCACAGACTTGCATGCGAAGAAAATTGAAGGAAAAATAGAGGAAATTTAATAAAATAGAGGCCTCAATGATAAAAAGGATTATGAGGATCAGTTCACAACCTTTTGTCTGTTTTGGGTTTGGAATTAGTTTTAGAGAGAGAAGAGCACCAAGAAGAGAAAGTAATCAAGCAAACAAACGAAAGAAAAGGAAGGATAAGGAAGGACAAGAAAGGAAGGTTGGATCAAGTAGCTTCAGTAGGAGGATTTTGCAAGTAACAAGTTGCATGTGTGATTTTCTAGATGGCTTGTGAATGCATGGTAAATTCATCTATGTATTGGGTTCTTTTGTTGTCATGGCATGGGTTTTGTTGGGTGTGACATTGATTTCAACCTTGCCTTTCCATTCCTTGAATATCCATGGTGTGATGGGATTATTTTTTTGGTTGATCTTTGGATTTCCAAAAGGTTTTGGAACAGGGTGAGGTGGTCTTAGGAAAATTCATAAGGGTTGGGAGTGGAGGTTGTTTAATCTCTGGGAAGCCCTCAACAAGTGGGTGGAGACAAAAAAATTCCTCAAGGTAATGGTGAAGGAACTTTGAGGCATCTAAGCTTGTTTTGGTTTCATAATCTCTTGACCGGTTTTGGTGAGATCGCAGTAGCCTAAGGGGGGATGTGGTTTAAACTCTAGGAAGCCCTAGTTATTTATGTCTTGATTTCCCACATTCATGCTTGGAATATGGCACAGGGGTGATTAGCTGAAAGAAAGATTTGGTTCATCCCAATCTATGGTTGGGTGGTGTGTGGAAGTCCTTAACTTAGTTTCCTTTCGTATAAGTTAATAAGAGATTTTCCTAGTGTAATTTATGAGCACTTGTAATTCTCATTATGATGATTTGATGGTTGTTATGCCATGGTTAAGAATCTAGTTATATGTTGGTTATAAGCATGGATTTTCAATGTACTCCAGTTATGTCTTGTTCAGGATTTGATAAGAATTTGATGGTTAATTAATGCATGTGTAACAAGCATTATTGTAGCTATTATGAGAGGGAATTAGACCTTCTTAGTGATTCTCAGATAAGTTTCAAACTCCTTTGATCAAATATGCATTCATGACCTGTAGTTTGTGTGTTCACCATATGTTTGAAAAAATGATTGTCATGGTTAGGCCTGGTTAGGTCAATTTCTTGTTCAAGTTGTGTATGATTAGCATTGTCATTAAGTTATTTATCAATCTGGAAAGTCTTAGGAAGTTTTGGGTAATGGTCTAGAGGCTGATATGGAATTATGGCTCAAATCTTGAGACCTCACCCTCTGAACTAAGGATTTCGGGCTACAACCACACTCAAGCAGGCTTTAGCATGTGATTGGAGGGTCACAATTGCACTCATGTAGGCTTGTTCTTGTGGTTGGGGTGTTAGGTCACTGAAAAAGAAGTCTAGCTCAAGGTTGGGTCACCTGGGGTGGTTCTTTGACCCTTGAGTGTCTTGTAAGTCATGTAGGATGTCAGGTTGTGGTTAGTAAGTCTTATTTGTCATTCCCACTTCCACAACTGAAGTTTGGAGGTTGGTTCATGTCATAGTAACTCTTCATATGACATGTTTACTCTGGCAGACCAGTGAAATTGGGTAAATGTGGGGTGGGGGCGTCACATGAATACAATCCTTTGAGTATGGTTAAACTTTCATGATTTAATATGTTGTTTGATCAAATGGCTTCTTAAACTTTCCACCTCTCATGCACTTTAGGATTGCCACCTAATGAGTATGAATGTATTTTAATGTTTGACTTTGCAAGATAGTTTAGCTTCTTTTTCTGCAATGTTCATTTGAAGTCTTTTGTTTGGATGTTTTTTTCTCATTCCATTTATGTTCTTTTGTAGGTCAAGCGTTATTGCTTTCATTTCATAGATTCATTGCTTTTCAATTTGTTTTATTTTAGATCCATAGATAGTCATGAATGATTCTAATTTGACAATGCACACATCAGTAATTTCAATTGATCTCTCCCTGATGTCAAAATAGGATCTCTCCCTGATGTCAAAATAGGTTGCCTTTAAATTTCATATTTTAATAATTCAATGTTTTCTTAGTATATGATTTGTTGTTTTCTTGATTAAATTTACTTTCAAGTATTTACTTTCAAGCCATTAGTATAGATTTACTTTCAGGTTGATGATATAGATTCACTTTCTTGTCAATAGAGTAAGTTTAATTTCATGTCAATTGTCATTTCAATTTCATAAATTACAATATTTCTTTCCAAGTTCTGAAATTGATACTTTTGAAAAATAAAGTGTGTGCATACTCATCTTAGATATTTTTCATTAATAGGTTTATTTCAGTCTTGTAATTTCTTTCAATAGATTAGAATTTCCTTTTGAAATTGAAAGTCAATTCCTAGTATATATTGTGCAAGTATACTTCACAAGTATACAACCCTAGATTGACATTTAATGCAAATAATTCAACTCGCAATTAAATTACCCAACATTTTGGCTTCGTTGCTAGGGAAGTATACATAGGGGTTAGCTTTCAATTTAGAATGTATTTTACTTTACACAACTTTATTTAGGAGGAGTGATAAGACTAGAGGGAAAGAAACCTGTGCATCACAATTGTGGGGTTCTTCCTAGCCAGAGTTGTTGCAATTGCATCTCATTTTAGTTGTATTCATTTTTAGATGCATAGTTAAAATTCATGTTAAAAATCAATCAATTTTGATACTGTAGTAGTTTTGACCCTAATCCATTTATGGACTGGAGATTTAGAATGATGATCAAGCATTTCTTGGAGAGCAAGGACTACACTGAAGATTGGCTTCAAAAAGTGACAAATGCACAACATTCTTCCTTTCTGCAACAAATCTTGGCACCAAATTCAATTGCACAATTGATTTTTCATATCCTGATGAGCATTGACGTATATTTTTCAAATTCGAGTGTGAGCATACTAGAGATCTTGATCTGTAAATGGCACCATTGAAAGTATTCATATACTTGAACACAAAAAATTAATTTTCAAAATAGAGTAGGATATAATCAATGAATAAAACCATACTTGGTGATGTTTTTGAAATTTTGAAATTTTTGTTTTGAAGCTTGATTTCATTTGCTTTTTGGAAATTCTCATTTGGTGGTGCAGTAAGAGACACCTCATTCACTAACCATTGGCAAGAATATCTACAAGAAAATGGACGTTTATGAAGGAGCACAAGAAGAGTTTTGAAAGCTAAAGTTTGAGGTCTAAGATCAAATCCTATTTACTTTTCAAATTTCAGATTTCAATTGAATGAAGAATTGCCAGGATTCCTAAGTATGTTCTTTTCTCACACCTTGTTGCAACTTGGAAGATCAAAAAAGAAAATTGAATATGTTAACTTTGAGTTTTTGCAATAAAAAAAAAAATAGATCTAAGCAAATAGTACGAAATCTAAATTTATTATTTATTCTAAAAAAATTGTTTAAATTTTAATCTCTATCTCAATTCCTTTTATTTCAACTCTTGTTAAAACAATTTCTAAAAAAACCACCTGATTTAATTTTTCCCAAAACAATTCAAATAAATTATTTATTTAAAAATATATATAATTATTTTTTTTCAAAATTCATTCTTTATTTTTTAATAAAAAATAAAAATAAAAAACACAACCATATATATATATATAATTTAATTAAAAATCAAAAACAAAAAAAAAATATCACAATAAAACAAAACTTTGAATTAACAAGCAACAAAAAAAAAAACTTCAAATTACAAAACATATAAACAAAAACAAAATTAAAAAATTCATAAAAACAAAACAGTGAAAACAATACAATAAAACAAAACAAAACCATAAATTAACAAAAACATAATAAAAAAACCCAAAAAAAACAAAACAACAACATATATTAAAAACCAAAAACAATTAACTATAAATACAAAACTATAAATTAACAAAAAAAACATAATAAAAAAACCAAAAAAAACAAAACAACAACATATATTAAAAACCAAACCAAAAACAATTAACAATAGAAATAAAAAAATATAAAGCAAACTAACTAGAAACAAAAAAAACAAATCAAATAAAAAACACAAACCCATCTTCGTAAGGGTCGAGGGCATCAAATGTCATTGTATATATAAAATAAAACGAAGGATGACCCCGAATCAAACAAAAGAGCCCCAAGAGCATAATAAAACAATGAAATAAGCCAGTTCGAAAACGAGTTGGTGCGGTGCTCCTGCACAGGCGAAGTAGCGGCTGGGCTTGGCTTCGGCCTTTGTCCAAACCTGCAACAAAATTCTAGTTTTTACTGCAATATTTGATTAAACTCTATTGCAATGGTTATAGCAGTAATATGGTGGATTAGTCTTGCGGCTGTGGTCTAGTTGTTAGGTGGGGAGGTTTGATCTTCATGAGTCCTGTGGTTCAATCCCGAGCAGGTTATTTACGCTTGAGAGCTGTTCTAGGTGTGATTTTTTTAGTTGAAAAAAAAAGATGGTGGATCAGCAAATTTTCTCGGCAAAACGATGATTTCAAAATAAAATAATGTTTTAATGTCAGATTGACATCTCGGCGCGTGTAGTGCAGATCCGGTCATTGAGATTGTTCGACAAAATTTGTGGCAAGATTTGATTTTTAAAAAAGATGAATAAAAAAAAAAATTACATTAAATAATAAAACTTTCACATTGAGTTATGGGAAGATGGCTAGGGTTTCAGAAGGAGCAAACTGCACCGCCACCGCACAACAAACTAGAGCTCGGACCTGCAATAGAACAGCACGAAGACAGGCAGCTGGATCAGCCGAACATGCTTCTATGTCAACATTTTGGCTTGGATCTGAATCAGAAAATGACTCCTATGAGGCGGATCGACACATACACAGACCGGGGTGCGCCCTTTCTTCATGTCTTAGGGCGGTTTATACTTGGAGGAGTAGGGATCTACACTACTAGGACAAGGAATGATAGTTACACCCCAGCAACGACCAGACCCTACCTTTGATCGAGTTGTCATTCACAAGCAAAACGAAGAAGGAGAGGCCGTTAGACAAGATAGGGTAGCGCGTATAGGGTTGAGGGCTACGTGGCTTGTTGAACCCTTGTCCTCCTTTGGACTGGCGTGTGTTAACCGATCTGCCGTTCTCAGGCAAAACAACAAGGGGAAGCCGATAGGCAAGACAGGAATGAGCGTGATGGGTCAAGGGTCGTGAGACTTGATGCGCCCCTGTTCTCCTTCGGACAAGCGCGGGTTAATGACAACAAAGGGAAGGTGAGATTCATGGCCAGGGCTCTCCTTGCCAAAACCGCCATGCATCTAGAGGTCAGGGCTTCCTTGATAAAAATGGGTACTCTGGGCATCATGATGGGGCCTCTGAAAAATGACCTCGATGAGCCCGAACAGGGGATAACAGAGCATATTCCCAAGCTCTGCGGCGCTCTTGGGTAGCCAGTGAAGGCAGATCCAACATATTGAGATCTAGATAAGGTCGATCCACCATGCATGCAGGAAGATCTGATGCAAATCTTCATCAAATCAATAGAAGTCAAACATTACTGCATGCAGATCAGAAAGGGGATGAGCATTCAAGAGTTAAAAAAGGAGAACCAGATTAGGAACCCCAATGAAATACCAAAACTTGATATACACAGGATACAGTTTGTAGGACAACCACACACTTCAGGACTATGGTGTCATCAAAGATTCAACTATCATACTTAATCTGACTGCGAGGCGGATGCAAGGGAGCCAACGCAAAAACTTCAGGCTCCTTTCATGATGCAGTCAAAGGGAAGGAGCAAATGCAAAATAAACCAGCACCAACACCAAAGCTACTAGGCCCCTACATCGTGGAACAAAAGCGGAAATTTCCAATGCTTATAGTATCACTATCGGAGGTAACAGATCTATACACAGATTTAGCCCAAAATGCTGTTATCTATAGATTCAATTGGCCAAAATCAGATGCACTGCATCAATGGATCTTCTCCACATGGACATCAAACTGTGAAATGTATCTATGCCCAAAAGGGTTTTTTATAGTTAGATTCAACACAACAAGAAAGAGATAGCATCATCAATCACGGGCCTTGGTTTTGGGGCAATGCTAGCCTCTTCATCACCCCCTGGTCCCCGGATTTTGATGCCAATACCATGGTAGTTTCAATAATGCCAGTTTGGGTAAGACTACATAACCTCCCATTACATTTTTGGCACCACAAAGTACTAATAGCCATTGGGAATACCTTGGGGAAGTTCCTCAAATCGGATGAAGATAGAGCTATTCGAGGAATCTTCACTTTTGCCAGAATATGTGTAGAAGTGGATCTGAGTCAGGGATTACCTGATCACATCACATTGAATTTTAACAATTCAATGTGGACACAACCACTTGACTATGAGAACATAGCTTTCAGATGTCAGGGATGCTTGCAAATAGGGCACGTCCAATATCCCTGTCCATAGGCTAGGAAGGAGCCCAAAGGGAATAAGAAACAACAGAAAAAACCCAAAGGTTGGCAGCATACCGAACTACTAGAAGAGGAGGAATCGAAGACAGAACCTACAGGCGCGCAAATGGGATAGGAAAACATACAGGAAGAGAATACCCGAGAGACCAACTTGGGGCAACAGAAAAAACAACAAGAATCTCATCTGGAAATAAGTGGCATTAAACGAACTCATGGTTCCAAAGGATCGAAATCGGACAAAGAACAACCAATGAATACAATGGAAAACCAGCTTGCCATTATTACTCCCACTCCCAACACTAGAGGTTGGCGAAGAGTGGAGAAGAAGAAGGGCAGGAAAGCATAGGCCAACTGGATTATTTTTTCTTTTCTTGGTTTTTGTATTCTTTTGTTTCTTGATTTCAGGAACAACTCATCTGCATATGCTTTAAGCATCTACAAAATGTAATTTTTTTTATATGAATAAAATTACGACTTTTTCTACAGGAAAAAAAAAACTTTAACATTGGGTTACAACTAAGATATGTGGCATAATGGTAAGTTCATTGGTTTCTAAGAGTGATTTTAAGTGTTGCGTTTAGATATTTACAAATCCTTACAATCTATAAGGTTTGTTGGGTTCAGTCCATCTCTTGTAGTGTACCCGTGTGATTCACAATGGTTAAAATATCCATCGGCCTAGATAGGCTCCACTGAATCACCCAATTGGTAGCCCGTTTGCATGTTTTAGTGTTTCTCATGGCTCCTGGCACCACCCAGATTTCACTTTATTTCTCTCTAGACAGTTATCACACTAGTATCTGTCTCAAAGTCTTATCCCTCAAGTCTCCTACTCGATCTCCTTCCTTGTGGTTAGTGGTTGTAGGGTCTTCTATGTTTTGCAGAGTATACATGGCACCAAGGCAGCGACAACTAGCTCGTCGAGGTGGGATAGCAAGGTCATCCTCATCCAGGCATCATCTACTCTTTGAATGGGAGTCTGTAGCCAATTTCTTTGAAGTTACTCCTTTGGAGTTTCGTAAGGAAATTCTGAGGCTGGAAGCTAAGGAATTTGGTGACCACCAATATTTTTTCTGACTCTGAGATCAGTGGAGGTGGTGTCAAATGGGTTTCAGACCCTGGAAAATTCAAAAAGAGGTGTCTATATTTCTTGCATTCCATCACCCATCATCAACATATGGAGATGTTGCTAAGTATGGTAACTAGGGACAAGAAAGATGATAATATCAAAATCTCTATAGGACAAGAAGAACTCAAATGTATCCTGAGGGACATATGCTACAACCTGGATGATATAATTGCAATGTTGACTCAAATGGAAAGATACATAGTTTCCGACTTTGAAAATGAATCCATTGACCATGAGGAAGAGGACTCAGTCATCAACATTGTTCCTCTCAACACTATTTCTGCCAATTCTACAATTCCAGGAAATAATTCTCATGATGCAAGTTCTCTAGGATCGTGAGTCATCATCCTTGAATATTTTTTTTTTCACTGCAACTCTAGCATTTTACTGCTTGAGTAACTTTGTTATTTACCTATTTGTACTTGATATCAGTATGTTTTTTCATAGCCTCAATGAGTTTCCTTTGTAAAGGGTGGTTAGAAAAATGCTACTCCTTGAGTTGTATCCTATTATTTGGGCTACCATGTGGCACCCTTGCACAACCAATTTATTTACTGTTTTGCAAAACTTCAAATGGGCATAACTTCCTCATACAGTGTCTGTTTGAGGCGATTCAAGCATTGTTGGAAATATATCGACAATATATACCTGATGGGATAGTTTTCATCAGCATTTGAGATAATAAAAAATGATTATTTCTTTATTGTTTTTTGGAGCAATTAAACTTCAAAAATGTCATCAGATCATTAAAACATGTTTCTAATATGTATTTTCTTTAACCTTGTTTTTGAATCATTGAAATCAGGTAAAAATGAAGAAACTATTAAAAAAACACTGACAGGTAGTCCAAGATACCACTTCCTGGCAAGTAAAAAGTGCATTTCATTTTTATTTATCTTCCTTGAATTTGTTTTACTAACGCCATTTGTAAAAAAAATGTGTATATATCAAATGAAGAGATACCGATCACTTCTTTCTCTTGATAGTCTTACGTTTTATTTGTAGATCAATGCTAAGTTTTTTTAGGTTCCAGTATGATAAAAGAAAATAAATCTATGCATAAGTTGTTTTCAAAGACCAAATTATCTTTAAAAGAAGCACGTTTCAATGGAATCACGAAGAATTCAAGTGCAATTCTATCTCAAACCACTTCTATGTCTGTCATTTCTATCAAACAAAGTCTCTCAGATGCCAATTTTACCATTGCTACTCGTTCATTTTCCTCTTTCTAAGCTTGTTGTACATCCATGATTGTAGTCCTTAAAATTTCCATCTTCTTACTACTAGATCATGACTTCAAAACCATTTTCCCTTTGCAAATTTCGTACTTTCCTACCTCACATACATTTCATCCCTGACCCATGAATAAAGTCATTCATCACACTTACATGTTAATTTGCCTCATTGTCCTTTTCCTTTTCCCAAATAAATCCTGCTTGATAAGAAAAAATAGTTCATCTATGGTAATCTACATTATTACTTTATGCTCGTGTTAGATGATGAGAGATTCATTAAGCCCCGCCTTCTAACAAGTCTTGACCCATTGACTTCAGCACATTATCTGGGTTTGATATTAGAGTTCTTTATAGTACCTTGAGGCTTGCATGCCTTAATGGAAAATTCTCTCACCAATGAACATTGGAAATACGTCAATGTCTCATGCTTGTCGGATCTTCTAGGTGACTCGACTTCAACTCATTTATTCATGCCTAGTAAGATGTACTTGGGGCATATTGACTCTCATTGACATTAATGGTGAGTAATCTCGTGTTGGTTAACAAAATTCATTAATGTTCGATAGTCCAACAATTTATTTCCATTGTTGTATTGAGGCTTCTGTGATCCATATCAAGTTTAAGGGAGATTCTTTCGGCGTAAATCACATGATGTTTCATTTGTCAATGTGTTTCGAACCAACCAGTGTGGTTCATCGTGAAGACAAGTTGAATGAACAGATCAAGCTTTGCATGTTAAATAGAGCAGAACCTCCAACAGCCGTTGGAGGTTCTGCTCTATTTAACATGCAAAGCCTGATCTGTTCATTCAACTTGTCCTGACGATGAACCACACTAGTTGGTTCGAAACGCGTCGACAAATGAAACATCATGTGATTTACGTCGAAAGAATCTCTCTTAAATTTCTTTCCATGTTTGACATCAACAAACTTTATTCACATATATAAGAATTATGCCCCAATGCAGATATGGATGGAGACTATATGAATTCTACAGTAGTAGCTTAGTTCCAGCAATAACAAGGCACAAAGATTCCAACTTCAGATTCTATCCTCTATTCCTACAACCAAGAGAAGAAGAAGAAGATCAAAGTATTTCACTGCATATTTCATGATCCAACAGTCACAATGAAGATCTCTCAGATGCATAGCTTATTGAATTTTTAGGTAGGTGAAGGTATGTTGTTTTCTATGTTGTTTGCTAAAAGACTTGTATTTGGAAAATTTCCCCATGCCACATTAATTTCCTCATTTTTCAATGATAGAAAACACCTTCAGTTGGGGGGGAATATTCATCACCATTTTTCCATATCACATAACCTCATATATTTTTGACCAACATGCTTCTCCCAACTGATTGAGCATGTTCTTTGGTTCAAAGATGGATATGTTTTGAAAAATATTCAAATTATCAACAAGGATTGATTGATATGTAGAAAGTATTCATTTGAATACATTTTCAAGTATTCTCGGTAGTAGCAAGAAGAGAATAAGAGAAAAGTGTTGACACACAAGAACCAACACTCGAAGTATTCATAGTTGTCATACAAGAACTAACCAAAAAAATTGCCACTTAAATATATTTTAGAAAAAGAAATAATTGAAGAAAACTTCGCAAGTATTGAAGGGTATCTCAAAGTCACAAAAAATGAATTGTTGAAATATCTTGCACACCTCAAGGCTACAAAAAATAAGATGACTTCGATCCATGATAATAAATGTAAAGTCGTACAAGGACATGCAACATATTTAGTTGGGGGGAATGTTGGGTTTCCAAATTTTCATCCATTTCACCCTCTTTTATTTCATATTTTTTTTTTAAGTATTTACCATATTCCACAACTCCATAAACATGCACTAAGACCATCTTCATGATTAAATATGGGTTTAGACATATTTTTTCCAATACATTTATTTTGGTATTTTGAGTGACTTTGTGGTTAAATGTTAGAAAAATAACATATATTCACTTATATATAAAAGTTGTATGAGTTTTGTGATGTGTGTAGGTATATTTGAAGATTCCAACATAGTCATATTTGGGCTCTAAGTCTCAAATTCGAATTTCCTCTTCAAACTCTTGAAAATTGAGGAAGATTTGAGATTATTGATCAAACACATTTCATGGAGAATAATCGTGGAAGTTTTCATAAGTGTCTCCTATCAAAGTTACGAGAGATTGGTGAGAGGATATGAAGAGATGCTAGTTGCTAGATGTTAACACATGGTTGTAACCACATGAGAGATTTGTGGATCTATATTTATGAATTAGTTACCTTGGTTTTTGTATAAATAGGAGTGCCTTCTCCCCTCAAAGGGTGTTAAGTTTGGGAATGAAAAAGTTATGATTATGCTTGATCTGTTAGGGAATGCTAAAGTTATGCTTATGCTTCATGTTATGAATATTATTGATGTTATGAATATTATTAATGTTATGAATACAATCTTTTGAGTATGGTTAAGCTTTAATGATGAAATGGGGCATTTGATCAAATGGCTTCTTGAACTTTCCACCTTTCATACACTTTAGGATGGCCACCTGATGAGTGTGACTATATTTTAATGTTTCATTTTTGCAAGATATATTAGTTTATTTTTCTACAGTGTCTATTTCAAGTCTTTTAATTAGACGCTTTGTTGCTCATTCCATTTATGTTTTTTGCAAGTCAAGTGTTATCACTTTCATTTCATAGATTCATTGATTTTCAATTTGTTTTCTTTTATATTCATAGATACTAGTCATGAATTGTTCTAATTTGGCGATGCACACATTAGTAATTTCAATTGATCTCTCATTGATTTCATATTAGGTTGCCTTTAAATTTCATAACTATTTAAGAATTAAATGTTTTCTTAGTACAGGATTTGATGCTTTCTAGTTTAAATTTACTTTCAGGTCATTAGAATAGATTTAATTTCTTGTTGATAATATAGGTTTACTTTCAAGTCACTAGAATAGATTTATTTTCATGTCAATAGAGTAAGTTTACTTTCAGGTCACTAGAATAGATTTATTTTCATGTCAATAGAGTAAGTTTACTTTCATGTCAATTAGAATTTCCTTTTGAAATTGAAAGTTAATTGCTAGCATATATTGTGAAAGTATACTTCACAAGTATACAACCCTAGATTGACATTGAATGCAAATAATTTAACTCACAATTATATTACCCAACACATCCAACGATTGCATAGAAGGGTATTACAGTAATTGTACAGAGAAAGGAGTGATTGCACAGTTAAAGCATCATGCGAGAAAAAAATATTCAAATAGACTAGAAACGAAAGGAATTTGAAACCATAGGAAAAGGGCCAACAATAGGGACATGAACTTCCACTACCATCCACAATATGACTAGAAATATATCAATGTCCCCACACACCTCAAAACTGGCAAGAGGCCCTCACAACTTTTCTGGGGTAATTCAGAAAGGTTCTTCGATAACTTAACCCATAAAAGGGGAAAACATGGATAGTAAAGCTCCAATCCAACCCAGGAACCAAGAAAACACCATAAAATGGGCTTGTTGTAATTCCCCAAAGAGACCATCAAACAAAATACAGAGACAATAGGAGAGAAATCAAAATTACATAAACATGAGACAAAACAAGACCAAGGTCACAATTATACCTTCGACGTTGGGGGATTGAACAATTTCCTTCAACCACTAGATAGATAATAAGATGCCAATGCTCCCACATGCGATGATCTAGGCTAAGAAACAACACAAAATTCCTTCCTCAAACTATTCCAACATTAATAACCCTACAAGTGAGGAAATAGCCACTACCAAAACAATTATGGAAAGTGTAAGAAAACTACTCAGAATTGAGATTTTTGGAAAAGGATGGAAAAAGACAATAGCCACAACTGCAGAAGAGTCGACTAGATTAATGATTCCTCCCTAAACTCAAACCCAACATCAGTGAGATTGCGAAAACACCATACCAAGACTGCCCCTTCCTCCAACTTCGCTGCCTACACCCGACTCTTCAAGCATATGATCATATATCCAAATACATGAATATTTCTTAGCGAGTGTATCGTGAAGGAGGCCTTGATATCGCCTTCCTCCAAATGAGTAACAAACTCGGAAACCGCGTGATGCAACCACGATCTTTGCTCACCTATAACCATCATTGTCATATTAATTTCTATTTAATGTTTTGTTCCTCTAAGCCCTTAAGGAACATTACACATCATAGGGGTGTGCTTCCACATACTCTGTTCATCAACTAAGCAAGATGACTACAAATAATATTAAAATATTACTAAACAAAAAATTCAGTTAATTCATTTTTTATATATAAAGAGAGAGAGTCTAATTTATAGACAAAATAGTCTTTTTCACCGTAATTTTACAAGACAATTTCAAGCAAGATTTGATTTTTTGTTGTTTAAAATACATTTTTGAATGCATAAACATATTCAACACGCTGGAAAACCCTTTGGGCACTCACATTCTATAGATTAAACAACTTAAACTCAAGTTTTTAAAAAATTATGTTAGATTTTGGTTAAAATTAACCAGGAAAAATGCCCTAAAAATAGTCATTTCATCTATAAATTAGACTCCACATTTCGTCTATGCATTTTATATTAAATATAATAAGATATAAATTTATGTTTATATATATATATATATATATAAATATATATATTATATATATATATATATATATATATATTATATATATAGTCTAACTTATAGTGAAATAAATTTTTCAAACCGGAATCACCAAATCTGACATAAATTTCCAAAGAATTTTTGGTGTGATTGTGATTTTTGGTTACTTAAAATGTGTTTTGGAATGAAATAGATTCAATACTCCGAAAAACCTTTGATAAACTAGAATTGTGTAGATTACATAATTGAAACTTATATATTCCAAAAAAATCCTACCAATTTTTTAACAAAATTACCTAGAAAATATACAATAAAATAAAATATCTAATAATTAAACTACACTTTATTTTAATTATTAAAAACAATGAAAACAAAATATTTAGATGGTTTCCTATTTCCTATCTTATCTAATTCCATATATTAAGTATTTAGATTGCTTCCTATTTGCTATCTTATCTAATTCCATCTATGATTTGTGAGAGTCTAATTTTTTCATAATTAAACTCCATCCATCCAATTTCATCCACAATTCTAATATTTTGGTTTTATAATCTTTATATTTAATAGAATCACTAATTCCATCTATGATTTGTGAGAGTCTAATTTTTTCATAATTAAACTCCATCCATCCAATTTCATCCACAATTCTAATATTTTGGTTTTATAATCTTTATATTTAATAGAATCACTACAAAATGTGAAAATGTCATATTATAATTTTTTATATAAATCATGGTATCACTTTGTATTACAAAGTAACCTGGTTTACAAATTTAAAACATATAATTTAAAATGAAAGATGTTTTCCAAATAAATTAAAAGTATAACATATTAAATAAATTTTATTTATAATTTTAAAACTAATTTAACACATATATATAAATTAAATTTTTCATTTTATTTAACCATTTAAATTAAAAAAAATTAAATTAAAAATATTTAATGAATATAAAAAACTATAATAAACAATACTCACATAATTAATTAAAATTAATAAATTTAATTATAATCTTCTTCCATCTCAATTTTAACAACATTAATGTAATGTTTTGTAAGTTTAACCTAAAGACAATATTCAAAAGTTACAAGTAATGTCAAACTGCTTCATATCTAGAGGACTTAATGTGAGTTTAATATTCTAAATGTCAAACTGCTTCATATCTCAAGTAATGTCAAACTGCTTCATATGCAGAGGACTTAATGTGAGTTTAATATACCAATAAAAATTGCAACTCAACAAATATACCAATATTCACTTCCAACCAGGGATCCTTGTCACTCATTTTAATTATTAGGCAGTTTGGAATGGTAGGTTTCACACATCACAATAATTTTCCTCACTGTTTGGAAAATTCCACCAATGTATTATAGACAGTCAACAGCAATGTCACTTCACAAGTATAGGCAAACATAGGCAAACATTAGTCAACTTATGTCTCATTAAACAAGCGCTCAAACATTGCGTGGGAGTTAATGACATTGACTAATGTACCCATCAATAAACAACACAATGTTTGTTCCGTGAAACCTTTGTTTTTCTAGTAAATGTAGTTATCATGATAGTACTATGACAATAATATATAACCAGAAGCATCAATTTATTAGGTTTGAGTCTTGATTATTTGTAATTAATTTTAATTTTAATTAATAATTAAAAGTAAGTGATGAGGGTGAATAAGTATGTGCAATTATAGGTTAAAGGTGGTAAATTTAATAAATAGATTTTTTTGGGAATAATTTTGAAAAAAAAAAATATTATGTAAAATGGTGTGAATGATGAAAGACTTAGGTTTAAATTTTCATGATTATTTATATATTATTTATTAGATGATCCGAATTGGATCCTAAAACACTTTTTAAGTTTTTATGACTATTTCAATTATGTTAAAAGATTCAAGTCCAAGTAAACTTAAAGTTATCAGAAGGAATCCTCGTAACAGTGACAATTGTGGCCAAAGTGGAGCAACGAGGACCCTCGGTCGAGTGCGCAGACCGTTGGCCCATGGTGAACGTGCGATGGCACAAAACTGATAAAACGGGAGTTCAAATTCAGAAACGGGGGTGGCGCAGGGCGTCCCCCTCAGTGAAGGAAACCCCGAAATGCTCGGACCTGAGAAGTGCTATAAAATGCAGAAAATGAATACTTTCAGTTCCGTAGAGCAGGATTCCACAAACTGGCAGGATATCAGAAGACTTCGAGGCGCTAAGCAGTTTTGGCTGAGTCTCGCCCGATGCCACACATCGAGTGACACATGTTCGGCGGATGAGAGAGAAAACTGCTCGCATCATGCGGGTAAACATCATGCGATGTGCCCGCGTGATATGAAGGACAATCATAGGATCTGGGGGGCCCAGATTGATGGCGGAGATGTGTCTCGATGGTTGACTAGATTTGACCAATCAAAAAGCAAGATTCAATGGGATTTGGAGTCCGACGCAGACGATGAGTTGGCAGAGGATTTGTGTTCGCGGGTGATCTTGAAGCAAACTGAATAAACAAGCATTCAAATATGATGCAAGGAATCTGACACCCAGTTCGTTGGCAAACAGGTGGCCACCTCCCTGCGAGGCGTTACCCTATGATGATGATGCAGAGCAGAGGATTTCGAATGGACAAAGGGCAGGAAACCAGAAGGTTGGGAAGAGGAAATGAACAGTCAAAAGAGCAGACTGGCTTTAAAGCCATGAATTGGCAGAAGCAGAGGAGAGAGCGAAAGAGGCAGAAACCGAGAAGACAAACACAAAGGCAGTGACAAGAGTTAATTACATGAAGCTAGCTAAAAGAGCAAAGAAGTAGAAGTCGAGCTGACCTGAAGGCAACATCGAGCTAGACAAAGCCAGAGTAGAGTCCGAGAGTTTGTGTGCTCCAGAAGGCTTGAGAGGTTCAAGCAAAGTCCTCGACAGTCCTGTCATATTACTGTGACCCTCAGAGGTCGAATTCAGTAAGGAGAGTCTGTGTACTCTAGTTCTACTGACTTATATGTGCTAAGTGAGACTCAATTTGAGTTCACTGTTGTAAAAACATTGCTTGAAAACATAATAGAGAGGCCACCACTGAAGGCTAGACCAGGAGACATAGCCCAGGAGCATTGGGCGAACTCCTTATGAAACTTGTTGTGTTTACATGTTTCACTGTTATGTTTTTTCTCTGATTGCCTCATTGTCTATGTAAACTAGCAATCTTATCGATCTGTTGCATAAGTAACATAGACACATCCATGCACATAAGTCTGTAATACTTTTAATTCTTTATCTTGAATAAATTCCAAATCATTAGAAGTGGAGCAATGTATTTAAAGATTATAATTATAGTTACTGGAATTTACTAATGTCATATAAATATAAATTTAATTTAATTACTAATTATATTTCAAATAACTTAGAACATAGTTATTAGTAATAAACTCTTAGAAATTTATAATTGTTTTCTTCTTTGTAAACTCAAATCAACAACTAGAAAAAGAGGTTTTTTAAATTTTCTCAAATATCAACATTATTATCGGTTCCCAGATATAATCCCATTAAACTGCCCTTTAAAATAATTTATATAATATATTTTTATGAAATAATAAAAATTATAATTTAATTTAATTTTTATAATTTATTTAAACTTCAATACTGATAAATTTGATATAGAAATATTTTTATTTATAAGATTAAGAGATTTTTTATTGAATCGATGACAAGACTCCGACTTATAACATTAAGAAATTATTTCATTAATTGAGGGTAGTCATGTTGTACGTAATTTCGATGGAGCCACACGTGGTAGCTTTAAATTTTCGTAGTGGAATTTGTATACATAGTTTCCGTGGAACACACGTGGTAGCTTTAAATTTTTGACTCTTTATGAGTAGTTTACCTAGTCACACGCGGTAGCTTTCACTTTTTGACTTTTAAAAATTGAATGCAAGCATTGCAAATATTTTAACTAAATTTTAAAATCCCTAGGTGATGGGAACGAATAAGTGCACTACATTCTATATTTTTTTATCTAATGCACATCATAGCGAGGGTTGACATGTAAGTTCACGAGGTGGGAGTAAAACTGGAATTTGGAATTTGACATTTCACTGAACGTATTTTGTATTTTATAGGGAGTTGTTTTTAGTGTGATTTTTTGGATTTTCTGTTAGTGGAATCTGGTGGAAAATATTGAGGTGAAATTTTGATTTTTGTTATGTAAACTAGTTTTTTGATTGTGTATATGGATTCAGCACCCTCGAAAACCCTTAGGGCATTTCGATTGCACATGATTACCCATCAAATTTGTGATTTCAATAAATTCTTGATGGATTTTAGAGAAATTTGACCGGAAAAAGCCACCGTAAAAGCTTCCAAAAAGTCGCACTAAAGACAACTCCATTTGATGGTTGTTATAAAGTTTTATTTGTTAAATTTGACTTCATAAATCAGTGACCATTATTTTTACATTTAATTTGGGATTTTTCTTGTCAAAATTTATAGTACCCGTCTTAAGTTAAAAACATCAAAGTAAGACTAGACCTAGGGTCATAATGCAAATGCATATAGTATGGTTGGGTCGCATGGCGTTAGAGCCTGCACATTTTCATAGATTTGAATCATATAAAAAATTATCTGGCTATAGTCTTTTTGTAGAATTGAACTTTATGAACGGAGATCTCGCCCTGAGCAACTACGGACAACTAGATTGTAATCTAGGTGTTACTTTCAAGGAACCTACCAACTAGTCTACCTCAAGAATGTGAATTCAACCATATAATTGTAAGCTAGTACGTGATTGCAAAATACTAAAAATATACATGCATTTTCGAGTGTGTATAACACTCAGAAGGGGTATTGGGCTTGTTTTCGTTCCTTAAGCTTCGCTCAACTGTTCCACACTCTCCTTCTTATTCGATTCCCGTCATCTTTCAACATCGACAAAGAAGTGATTGAGAAATAAAAGTAGTTGAGGAACACCTAGTGATGTGAAGGGTGGATGCAATGTTTAATTCGACAACATCTATGCCTATTAGAAAGGGGCGGGAGGCTTATTAGAAGCCACACCAAATCATAAATAATGGGTAGGGCTCCTTGCTCCAAAAAAATTTGGGCTCAAGAAGGGCCCTTGGATGCCCAAGAAGATCAAAGGCTCGTTACTTACATACTAGAGCACGACCATGGCAATTGGAGGGCTCTGCGGCAGAAAATTGGGTTGCTAAGATGCGGGAAGAGCTGCAGATTGCATTGGACTAACTATCTGAGGCCTCATATCAAGGGGGAAGTTTAGCGTGCAGGAAGAGCAGAGTATTATAAAACTTCATGCTTTACTGGGAAACAGGTGGTCCGCCATTGCTACTCACCTTCCCAAGCGAACCCACAAAAAAATAACACTCAGAAGGGGTAAGCAAAAGGTGGACCTCAAACTCATTCAAAACCGTAGTCACTACCATGCTATTTTTTTGAAACGCAAGGATGGGTCGCTAAAAAAATTGTTGTAGCTTTCTATTAAAGTCAACCTAATCATTTACTTCAAAATCGACAATATTTATGAGTTTGCAAGTCCCAAGTAAGTTGTCTTCTTCAATCAGTTTCAATCTCATTCAGTTGTTGTTTTTTCTTTCTTTCTTTCTTAGTATTTGTTTTCGGTGAAATAGATGTTGTGAAATTATCCACGGGCTTGTCAAAATGAATTTCTCTGAGGTCCGTTCTTTCCTAGAAAATTTAGAAGGGGAATAATATATCATGTCAAGTTAAAATAATGTCTTAGATATTAGAAAAATAGCTTGTGATTTATTCCATAGTGAAGTGCACAATTACCATCTTGGAAACTTCTCATGCTAATTTTGACTATTTTTGTTTTTTTTAGTGTCTTTGCTTATTTTCACTAATTTTGTTTTTGGAGTTTTTTACTAAATGCTCTAGAATCAACCTTATTTTCACCATAGTGAATTTCTCTTTAAAAAAATTAATTATATAGTTATTCAGTGAAACTCCTCTTACAATAAAAATAATTATTGAAAATGTTACAAGCTCATATTTATTTAATGTACCTATTTAGGTTGTCAACCACTTCTAATATTGTTGTATTTGGTGGATGCAATTGGTACTAAGTACATGAATAGAATAAGTAATGGTATTGTCTAATTTGTTGGGATATATACTTCGTCTATGATGTGGACATTAATGTGAAACTAATGTTTTAAGATGATGACACCATAGGCTCATATTTAGGATATTATGAAAATGATTAGTTAGCAATGTTCAAATGTAAATGGAATTTTTTTAAGATGAGGACACCATAGGCTCATATTTAGGATATTATGAAAATGATTAGTTAACAATGTTCAAATGCAGATGATGAGTTGATTACCTCGTAGATTGCACAGTTTGCTTACTATCGACATTTTTCAGCTTCATGGTTTTAAGAATAATGTATTCCAAATATGTGTAATGGATATCAAATTAGTTGAAAGGATATACAATATTTTAAAAAATATTAGCTATCATTACTGGATTTATTATTCAAATACAGTTGGTTGAAAGTGAACTTATAGGGATTAAAATTATCTTGATATAAATAAAGAGATCTTGGTGAGAATTTAGTAAATAAAATATGCAATGAGTAAATAAAGATGACTGTGCCCATTCGTAAATAAAATATTTGGTGAAAATAAGTTATAAATAAATAGTTAAACATGTATTTATATATTTAATAAATTCATATGTAGTATATTATTGGATTTAAATAAATTATAGAAAGAGATAGTAGTTAAATTCTTGATATTAAAAAAAAAAAACTCTCTCATTTACTAGTGGTTGAGGATTCTCATCATCTTAACTATATGACTTTCTTTAGTTTCTTTCACGTGTCAAACATTTTCTTTAGTTTCTTTCACATGTTAAAATTTATGTACATAATCAAAACTATTAACTCCCAAAGGCTAAAAATCTTTATAAAGTCTTAAAATTATGGTTGTATGCTATGGGGAAACACGTACGCTAACGTAGAAAGAAAAAGGCACTCTAAGAGGGAGATTAAAGGAAGTGGAGACATGGCCAAACACATATGCTAACTTAGGAAGAAACAAGACACTCTCACAGGGAGATTAAAGGAAGTTGAGATGCGGGAGTAGTTGAAATAGAGTTTCTAGATAAGGGGAGGTCGACACTCACAAATTTACGTAGAACGTAAAAGGAAGGGCATGAAAAATGCCAAAATGTCATCAAATTCTCATTTGACGGGCAGAGGGGATTTGAAATTCCAAGTCTGGTGGGGAGCATGTGGCATCAATGATCTTTTTTATTAGAATGGATTGTGAAATTGATAATTAATGTTACGTGTTTTTGATAATGTTTATGAAAAACTATTTGAAGTATATAATAGAGAACATAGTTACCGATCAAGCGAGAAAATTACCTAGTACCCGTTTTTTTGAGGTAGCAAAAAGTCACTTGGTTTTGAAAAATGGAGATTCAAAATACACCTTTTTTTTAAGCATATTTTTGGCACTTTAATTTTTTTATGTATCAAGTACAAACAATTTATTCAAATGTTAGTGGTTTTCATGCTAATTTTGGAAAGTGTTGATGGAGCATCAACACAAGTTTTTAGAGGGCTTGTTTTTTACACTTTAATTATTTTTATGCATCAAGTATGAACATTTTCTTTTGGTAGTGATTTTCATCGTGATTTTGAAAAGCGTTGATGAGCATCAACCCTTTTGGTTTAAAAGGCTTATTTTTTACACTTTAAATTTTTTAATGTATTAAGTGTGGATAATTTTTTTTAAATGTTGGTGATTGTCATGTTGGTAATAAAACATTAAAAAAAAAAACATGGCAAAACATGACAAAAAAACCATTAAAAAAAAATTAACTTGTAAAAATAAAGAATTAACAAAAAAACAAAAAATAAATAAAAATTATCAATAAGAAAATGAAATTTTAAGGGAAAAAATATCTAAAACCATTTTATTGACGTTAAAAAATAAAAAATAAAAAACTCATAAAAATAATAATAATAATAATTACCAAAACAACAATTAAAAAAAGGTTAAGAAGTTACAAATTTTAATTTAAAAATAAAATAAAATAAAAACAATTAAAATAAAAATTAAAAAAAATAAAATATTTAAAAACAAAAATTAAAAAAAAAAAGATGGAAAAAAAAACAAAATCAAACCAACTATAAATTATAAAAATTAAATAAAAATAAATAAATCTCAGCCCTTCATCCCTCCCACTCCTCTCTGCCTCCCTCGCACCCCACCTTGCCTCCCTCCCCGCCCACCCCGCGACCCAACAGCTTCGGGGTGATGAGGGGTCGATTCTTGACAACTCCCTCCCCGCCTACCCTGCGGCCCAACCGACCTGGCGTGGTAGGGGAGGGAGTTGTTGGGAATCGACCCCTCGCCTCCCCGGGTCAGTTGGGCCATGTGGTGGGCGGGGATGGAGGACGAGGCACTGTGGGAGACAGGGAGAGGTGGGGAAGAGTGGGAGGGAGGGCAGCGAGATGTTGGAGAGGTGGGATGGTTGGGGAGGGAGCGCTGAGTGGGGTCGGCGGGGATGGAGGGTGGGATGCGGTGGTGTGGGCCGAGATTTTTTATTTTTATTTA
>APFE031699928.1:251613-376230 GCA_000404065.3 Pinus taeda | reverse complement strand
CTTTCTCGGTTAAAAACTAACGAAAATGTTCCAGTAGATGATTCTTTTCCGGATGAGTATCTATTTGCAGTATCTGCCCACTCACCTTGGTACGCAGACATTGCTAATTATTTAGTTGCAGAAAGTTACCATCACACCTATCACACAGAGAAAGAAGAAAAATCATTCAGCAAAGTGCTAGGTATAGCTGGATAAGCGGGTGTCTATTCCACACAGGAATAGATCAAGAAATTAGGAGATGCATTGGGGAAGACGAAATTTATGACATATTGAAAGCTTGTCACGATGGTCCTTGTGGAGGACATTTTGCAGACAAAAGAACAGCTCACAAGGTACTTAGAATGGGATATTACTGGCCATCACTTTTTAAAGATGCAAAAAATATGTGAAGGCTTGTGACAGCTGCCAAAGAATGGGCCAGCCCAACCATAGGGATGAAATGCCACTTAACCCTAAGGTAACTCTCGAACCCTTCGAAAAATGGGCATTAGATTTTGTAGGTCCTATTAACCCTCCATCCAATCAAAGAGTTTACATTTTAGTATGCACAAATTACATGACTAAATGGGTAGAAGCCAAAGCACTCATCAAAGCTAATGAAGAGGCAGTATTAACATTCCTATTTGAAGAAATCTTCGTTAGATTTGGGCTACCTAGAGAATTAGTCACTGATGGAGGGCCTCCTTTTAATTCACACGGTTTCAAAGATATGCTTCAGAAATACCATATCAAACATAAGATGACCACACCTTACCACCCTCAAGTGAATGGACAGGTGGAAAGCTCAAACAAGGTCATAGAAGCTATCTTAACAAAAACAATAAAGGAAAACAGAAAGGACTGGTTTCAGCGTTTGCCCGAGGCTCTTTGGGCTTACAGAACCACCTGGAGAAACACAACAGGATTCTCACCCTATGAATTGGTTTTTGGAAAGAATGTTATTTTTCCTGTAGAATTTGAAATTAAAACTTTAAGAACTGCCTTAGATGTTAACCTAGATTTAACTGATGCACAGATAGCCAGGTTGCAGCAGTTACAGCAATTGGATGAGAAAAGACTAGATGTCGTCCACCAAACAACTATGATACAGCAACAAAGGAGCAGATGGCATGACAGAACCATTAAGCAAAAGCAATTCCAAAAAGGTGACTGGGCTCTCCTTTACGACTCACGTTTTGAAAACTTTCAAGGGAAGCTGAGAACAAGATGGCTGGGACCATATGAAGTGGACACTGCTTTCCCAAATGGAACAGTTAGATTAGTAACAATTGATGGGAGCAGAACACCACTGTTGGTGAATGGCTACCGACTTCGGTTGTATCAGCGGCCGATTTCCAAAGAGGACTTCAAAGCTACTTGCATGGCAATAAAACAGTATTCTTTTTTAGAGGAACTTGCCGTCCCTCAGAACACTTGAATTTCTATTATTTATGTAATTATTAAGATTAGACATTTTTTTAGGAACTAATAATTCCTGCCAAGGATTGCAACATTATATTTTCAGATTTTGCAGATAGAACGTGGAAAGTAGCCGAGAGCAAGGCTTCAAAAGAAACCATAAGGTGGACTCCGAATCTCTGTTGCTGCAACACCACCCCTGTTGCTGCAACACCATTTCCCGTTGACGTAACATCATCCCCTGTTGCTGCAACACCACCCCTGTTGCTGCAACACCATTTCCCGTTGACGTAACATCATCCCCTGTTGCTGCAACACCATTTCCCGTTGACGTAACATCATCCCCTGTTGCTGCAACACCATTCCCGTTGCTGCAACACCACTTTCCGTTCCTCCGACATAGTCCCCTGTGGCTGCAACACCAATCTCGATGCCACGTCAGTGCTTACTGATCCGAAATATCCTTTCCACACAAAAAACATCACCTTTCGTGATGATTACAGAACCTCACCGTCACTCCCTCGTCATTATCACAGGCCTGTGCTTTCAAGATCCGCAATAATGATTATAATTTGACATCAAACAAGAAAAGACTTTATGACGCAGCGATCCAAAAAGGTAAAAGGACAAAGGTACGCACGTTTATGAATAAGCATTAAATAATAGATAAGCGGAAAAAGGTGATAGGTACATCAAATGATTACATTCCCCAATCATATCACTCACACGTAGGGAAAAGGGCAGGGGGGGGATACCAAAGCAATTCCATAATGATTAACCACGTCAACCATCGCCACCCTTAATTCTCCCGGTTCTATGTAAAAACTACAGCACGTTGCCAATCGTAATGTATACTCTGAGTTAAAATCGGTAGCTCGGCCCCGAACTCTGAAGATTTACTGAAACAATAAGCCATGGGGGGATCCCTTATCACTCATGAACTAGGAACGACAACAGTTCTGGAGCTCTTCCCGGAAATTTACCAAATTTTCTTGCAAGCCGGGTGGATAGAATATTTCAGAAGACTCTCGGACTTTGATGAGCAACAAGTCCTGGAATTCACATGTAATTTGACAGAAGGATTCTCTGTTGTTCAGGGAATTCAAGTACCGGTTACGGAAGAATTCATAGCTGAAGTCATCGGACTTCCAACCACTGGTACAAGATGGTTCAGCAGGAAACATTTGATTCTGAACGCGCAGCAAGACTTTCTCCGTCCGGGCGAGGAAGTAGAAATCAAGGGCAGAGGTGTAGCATTGCGGTCGCTACCTCAACCATGGCCAAGAGTCGCAGAATTCGTCAAGCAGTATCTAACATGCGAAGGTCGTTACCAGGTAATCTACCATCACGACTTCGTTTTGTTAAATCACTTAAGAAATGGTCAATTAGTTAATATGCCATATTTTTTGGTGGGTTGTCTTAAAAATATGGCACGATATGCTATGAAAGCGAAGAATCCAGCCCTCTCCCTAAAACACCATCGTCTAGTCCAACTGTTGATTAACAGGGCTCTTCCTTTGAACATCCCTCCACCTCCCATTAATCCCCATCCGAGGTAAAGAAGTCCATAGCCAGTGCAGGGCAGTCCTCATCGAAAAGAGGAAACTCCTTGTCAAGCTGAGGATAGACCTCAGCAAGACCAGGAGCCTCCTCAACAAATGGACGACACCCCTGAACAAACCCCTTCGGAAAACCCTCAGCGGACTGAACATACCCCCGAACAATCCCAGCAAATACCTCTGCATGTTACAGAAAATGAACAAGAAGCAACTGTGTCACCCAAAAGAATCAATTCTCCCGCCCCCATACTCAGTATCTCCACTGATGATTCTGAAGATAATGTCCCAATCATGCAGCTTAAATGAAAGATGCAGCAGCCAAAGGAAACTCCAGTTAAAAGAAAAAGAACGAGGGTTCCAACCAAAGCACCCACCACCCCGACTACTGTTTCAGTCACAAGAACCAGCAGGAAGAGGAAAACACCTCAATTCTCTGCCTTTTTACCAAAACAAAAGACGACAGTAGTAGGATCCCCTGAGCCCTCTAGCCCACCATCCATTGTTTTAAAACCCCGTACTCCGACCACTTCCCGAAACCCTTCTCCCTCACCCACGGAGGCTGAGATCCAGAGCATTCATAGCTTCATGGCCTCATATCTTAAGACAGTTGTAACACAAGAACCAGCTGCCGACACCCACAATGATAGTGAGCAAGTGGCTACAACACAAGAACCAGCCACTAACCCAGGTGACACACAAGAACCACCTGTGGGAAATATTGACCAAATTAATGTAGCAGAATCTCGGCCTCCACTCGAATCTACTATCTCACAGGATCAGCCTACGATACCCACCCTACAAGAAGAAATTGAGTTTTTGAAAGCTCAGATTCAGGATTACCAGGAAGAGATAATAAGAATCAAGGAAGCTTATGAAGCAGAATTCAATCTGCACATTTTAGCAAGAACAGCCGCGGCAACGGAGAAAAGCAAAGATACCGAATATCTATGTACAAGTTGTGGCGAGATATATGCTCAGGCAGGGTATAGATTAGTCAAGGAATCAACAGACGAAGTCCTCGAGGTTGAAAATAAAACAAAGGAAGTTGATGATGCTGAAGAAGCAAAAAAACATGTTGCTACACAAGAACCAACAGGATCTGGAGAAAAAGTGCAGTCAGGAAGCCCTGAGAATGTGCAGATGGACGAACTGGTTTCAGGAAAAGTGCAGAATGAGAACCCTGTTGTTACACAAGAACCAACAGGAGTCTCACAGGAGGAGCAGGAAGAAGAACCAGCTTCAAAGGAAATGCAGAAGAAAAATCCTGTTGTTACACAAGAACCAACAGGATCCTTAGAAGAATTGCAGTCGGTGAGACCCGTTGAAACACAAGAACCAACAGGTCATCTGGAAAACATGCAAGATCAAGAACAGGAACTTATTGTTACACAAGAACCAGTAAGTTCCTTAGAGGCTGCACAAGAGCAAACAAAGGAGCTTCCCGATGCTATGCAGGACAAAAAGGAAGAAGATGCAGAATCACCCCGGCCTACCCAGACTATTATGGAGGAAGATACAGAATCACCCCGGCCTACCCAGACTATTATGGAGGAAGATGCAGAATCACCCCGGCTTACCCAGACAACTATAAAAGAAGAGCAAACAGTCCCAGAAGAAAACAAGAAAGAAGCTTCGGTGGAAAGTGAAGAAAAATATGCTGGATTATTCCAGCCTACAGAACAGACAATTTCAGTTGATGCCTACATGCAAACAGAGCCCCCTACTGTTAAAGATGCAGGGGTCGAAACAGAAAGTTTTCTGGAACTCAAACGCATATGGTGGAGAGAATATCATCAATCTCAAGGGAAAGCATTTGAACAACAGAAAGGAACCTGGTTTGACCATGCCTATAAGAATTGGAAAGCACTGGAACAGTGCAGGGCACAGTATAAAGAAATTAAGGAACTAAAACATAGGATGTCCCTGATGTTTGAGCTCTGCCAAAGGATGCTCGCAACAAGGAAACCCTCCTTCAACTATGCCACATTCTTAAGGGAAAGGCTTGCATTTATTCAATTGAAGGCTATCAAGGAGGGGAGACCTTATCAAGTGGTCACAGTAGATCAGTTTATGACAACTTTTGCAAAAGCACCCAAAAGTGACCAAAACCTGCTATGTGAATTATACGTCCACAACGAGGCGATGTCTGAAGAAAGAAACATTAATATGACACCGGTGGTAGGTGATACACAATTAAGAGCTTTCATTTCCTTTCTTGCAAACCAGCTCACCTGGCAAAATGCCTATATCTCAGGCCTCCAGAACGAACAAAATTGCCTCTTGTGGATTCGAGCTGAACCTCAGAACCCTGCCGCTTTCATTTCGCAGCATTTAAAAATGATAGGCAATGATGAGATGAAGGATCATGTTATGAAACTGCGAACAGAGGTCCTAACAGACTGTCAACAGTACATAAAAACCAAAGCATCATTGGTTGTGGAAGCAAATAAACTATTTTGGGATAACTGCCCCACAGAGAGGAAAGAATATCACCCGTATAACCCATCAAATCTGCAAGTAGCATTATCAATGGTACCTCGGTATGTTGAAAGCATGAAATTTTGTGCAGAAAAATGGATAGGCTACAGGTTTAAGTTCCCACTTTTATGGTTTCCAGGTGATCAGTATAAGGGGAAGTTTGAACTTTCTAACAGAGAAGAGGCAGCAATATGGAAACAGATGAGAACTATTTGTGGTTTCAGAGAAAGGTTCGATGATACTCCCTTCAGCTATTGCCTTAGTAATCTTCATTGTTCGTCCCAGTTTTCCGACTCAGACTCAGATTAGACATTGCATGGGGACATGAAATCTCTTTAGTTGGGGGGGATGTTGGGACTCACAATTGACCAATTTTTGACCTTATCTTTTGCCGTATGTTTACCCTTTTTACAGTCATAAGCAAAAGCTTTTATTTCATAATGACATATTAACCCCAAGGTATGAAGTAACCTTTCGCAAGTCTATATTTAATTGTTTATTTCATATTCGTAAGTATCTTTTTACTTATCCTTGGAAACGCTGACTAAAATTGTCAAATAACTGTCATAAGTTTGCAGGAGTATAATGAATAGTTGTTGCAACACGAAGAACAGCAACTACGCAGTTGCTGCAACACCAGAAACAACAACTGCGCAGTTGCCGCAACACCAGCAACAGTAATTACCTAAAGCGAGCTATTTTGTAATAGCCAAGGACAACAAATGGCAGCTATCTAAAGAATGGTAACGTGGCATAGTCAAGTGGAAGTTTAGAGAAGAAGCATACAGTCAGCATGAACAGCATGGGGAAATGGCGAAGGATATGACAATCCCGAGAAGACAATCAGTTATCCACCGTGCAACAGCCAAAGCTCCAGAAAAAGATGCATTATCATATTGTTGTAACAGCATTCTAATTTGCTTATTTTTGACACAAAGGATTAACTGAATAGGTGTAACATTCTATTGTAATAGATGTCTCCTCTATAAAGAGGAGACATCTACATGAAACGGGATGTCAATAGTCGGTCTGTAACTAAGGTTTTGAAGAACATCAGCAAGTCTGAGTTCCATTGTACTTAATCTTTTTGGCAGATGAATATACAGCTGTTTTGAGCACTTAAATCCATCTTCGTCTTCTCAGGGGATCTTGTGAGAAGGATTGGGCCCACCTTCCTCACAAGATTCACCCATTTACTTTCCTGTTGATTGTGTGAGCGTGCAGTAAGTTCTTTTCGGTACTCTGTGTGAATTGACAGCATTACCTGTGGTTTTCTTTACTTTACTAGTACTCTGTTTCATTGCTCTTTGAGTTGTTTCTCACCGGTGAATGAGAGTGCTGTGTGCATCAGTAATTCTGATTACAGGGGCAGGTGCTGAACGTCCCCATCCGGAGGATAGGGTCCTGATCCTCTGTCAACAGAGCATCGTTTATTTTTCTTTTTAGATTTGTAATTTTAATCAATTGTTTTCACTTTAATCAATTCTGTAATGACTGCGTATACTACATCTTTCAATGCTTTTAGACTTTAAGTACATATAGTACACAGTGCCTTTGAAATAAAAAGACTTCCCCTGGTCGACAATTAATGTGGTACTTGAATGTTTAATTCATAAACAATTCAACTAGCCAACAACATGATGATGACAACCCTCTGATTAATGGTATACTCAATTGAATGGTGACATGAACCAACATTCGGACAACTTTGAAAAGAGTGAAAACAAACCCTAGACATAATGCCTAGTGACCTGACCTTGACACTTAAAATCACTTTGTAAGAGCATGTTTGATCACTGAAGGAAGGCTGCAAAGACTAACACTAACATGTGGAAACATGAGGAATTTGGGGGATCTTAGTGATGGGAAGTGTTTAGTAAGGTACATTAAGAATAGGGGAAGGTGTATGAACATCAGGATAAAAGTTTTGCTGATGATTTGACCATCTAAGAGAAATTACCTTCAAAACCCTAGGAGAGGGAAATGAACCTTACCTAAGCACAAGTGAAGCATGAACAAGGTGTAAAATGACCCATTGGATGCTAACATGATGATGCCAATAATCTGAATGATGGTACACTTAGTTGAATGGTGATATGAAGCTCTTAGGACAACAATTAGGGTTTGGGGATTTATGGTTAGGATTTGGGAAAAATGGGAACTTGGGATAGGGGATTAGTGGATTTAGGGGGTAGGGGAACTTAGGGAATAAGGGAAACAATGGAAAAATGGGGTAAGGGAATAAACTTGGTGGCAAAATAGTGAATCAAAACCCTAGGTAGCAACTTTGTTTGAGGAATTTCAAATGGTAGGGTTTGATCTCTTTAAACACTCACCATGAAACACACACCATCAAAAAATAATCAAACTTGGACAAAGAGAAATGAGAAAGGATAAACCTACTTGGAATAGTGCAAATCCATGCATTTTTGGGCAATTGTAGGGAGTTCTGGAAGTTTTTAGGCTAGCTGGCTATGTGTGCCATGCATCCAGGCCAATGCGCCACACCTAGTGTATGTGTCGCGCCTAGTGTATGCGTTGCGCCCGTGTTTTCTTACACTGTAAATTGAGGCCCAATGCACTGCGCCTGGTGAGTGTGCCGCACCTCCTGCCCAGTGGCCACACCGGTCAACTTGGAGCAATTTTCACCCAAAAATCCCACAACCACTTTCCTTTGTTTTCTCTTTTCTCTCTTGCATGTAAATGAACTATTGAAGCACAAGAATATCTCCTATGGCATGGACTTTGATTCTTCATTTAGCAATCCCACTTTTGTAATGTTGCAGACTTTGGCACTTTCACATAACTCTATTTTTGCTTCCACTTTGATTTTTCTCTGAATGATGAAACTCTGTCTATTTTTGTAGGGATGATTGGCATGTAATTTCGGCAAAGGATGACTAGGGTTGCGCCTGAAGTACCTCATGATTGAAAAACTTTAAAAATTACATATTTATTACAAACCATAAATTTGATGATTTCTTCCTCAAAATAAAGTTTTGAAGAAGAATCATGATCAAACATATTGACAATGAAATTTTGGAATGAAAATTGATTTTGAACCTCTCTCATGTGCCTGTGGAAATTATTAGACTTTTTGAAGACGAAACCCTAGATCTAATGACTAAAATGACCCTTTTGCTGACCAAAGAGACCAAATAGGACTGTGAATGACTTTAAAATTGATTTTGATGTATAGAAATGGACCAAGAGATACATGACATGAGGGAGATGAGTGACAAGACCGTTCCATCATAAAATCGATGCTCCTAATGGAATGCAAATTACTAGACTCAATGAGACACCTAAAAATGAAATGCAACAAAAGAGATTTTGATCGCTGACAGAGGGATGAAAAGACCGACTCTAACATTGGCTCCAATGGGGATGGTAGCTCCTTGGATGTCCCAAGAACTGCAGATCTTTAAGAGAGCAAACATTTCCTTCATCCATTGGGCAATGGAGTGACAACACAAAAACTAACATTATGTAGACTGACTCTAACTCAAGGCTAAAACTAAAAGCCATAATAAAATCAAACATGACTAAAACATAACTAAAAAACTGGAAATATGCTCGTATTTGAGCTTATTAATCAAACCTACTCTAATTGTTCTTTTCACCACCCGATCAAGTGAAATGGAATAGCTAATGCAACCAGGTAAGTATCCTGGCTGCTATTTGATTTCTTTCCAAATGCTTTCTGATGTGTAGGAAAAGGGAAGAATCGAAAAGCAACTCACATGTAAAATTGGAATCAAGTTGACTGCTGATAAACTTGCAAGGCACGAGTTGACTGGATGACTTCAAGAATACTGAGAAAGGATCTTCATAAATATAGCTTTTGATTTCCATTAACACATTACTGCTCTGGTCTAGGTAATCTTCATAGCTAGATATTAAGATTTTACTCCCATCTGTGTTGTCTTTCTTTGGGGACAACAGCAGGCTGTCAAAAGGATCCTAAATTTCGTGGATAACCAAACTCTGTTGCTGATTCCAAACAGAACAAAGGTCTCCTTTATTAATCTCCTCATATGACTGCAAACATTAGTGTGAGCTTTGTAATGAAAAATCTGTTAAACAAGACAATGAAGTCGACTTTTGAATAAGAGTATTATCAACATTATTTTCTGGCACGTGGTTAGCTACTGGAGAAGAACTTATACAACAAACATCATCCAACACACGAGCAATAGGATCATCAAAAACTTGAGAAGACTGCTACGATGTATCCATTAAAACTGTATGACATCCTACTAGTTGTTCATCTTTTTCTTTAGAGATATTATGAAGATTTTTCCTTATAAACTGAAATGCTTCGAAACAAAAGGGTACAGAATCCTCTTGCATCATTAAATCATGTATTTCAGCTTCCATGCCTTCATCTGTAATCTGGTCTTCAATTGTGTTTGGTGGCTACAAATCTGGTGCTAGGGATGGTTTTGTATTCGAAATGATTTAATCAATCATTTCAGGGGAAGATTTCTCATTAACAACTTGCTCAAGAATTTCGCTATCTATCTCATCTCAACATTGAAACTGAGAAATTGTTGACTTCTTACAAGCTCTTCATTTGAATATTTACTATGCAATTTGCCCTTCAAAAACTGAAATGATTCAAAACAAAATGGTATGGAATCATCTTGTATGATTTGATCACAAGTTCTAGCTTCGATGTCTTCATCTGCAACTTGACAAGCAATGGCTTTTGGGGACTGAAAAGCTGAATATGAGAAGTCTGGAACAAGGTTTTCATTTCCCTCAAGCTGGTCCAAATCAAGAGGTGCCGACAATTGATTTCTGATTGCATGAAAGTTGTCTCTGATGAACTGAAATGAATCAAAACAAAAAGGCAAAGATCCTTCACTTACATCAAAATTTGTTGCACTTTCCTCGTCACTTTCATAGCTGATATGCATCGACTGATCACTGTATTCGAGATGCTAAAAATGAACTTCCTCCTCCCACAAACTAGCTACTTGTTTTTCTGGAGGATTAGCTTCTGTTTGGAGAACATAATCATCATCATACTCATCAAACTGAGGCAAATCATCGGTATAAAACACATCATCAAGCGTACATGTCATATCAACAGATCTCTCTTCTCCAAGATGATCTATAAAACAATCATTATCAGATCTATGACAAGTGGGATAAGAAACAAAATGTTCTGGATTAGCAACTTGTTCTTTGTCAATCAACAAGCAATGGGCTTGAACACTATACTCATTCCTTGTAGTGATTCTTTGCATCATCTCTTCTACTGCACTTACCAAAATGTCAAGCTTTACTTCTAAAGATGTCCATTCCTTCGGATCTATGTTTTTCATCTCTTATTCCTTCAACTTTGCCCTCCAGATCAGCAAATGAGCCTCTACATCTACTGCGTTGTTCTACATCTCTCCAAGTGTTGCAAGATTTCTTTATCTGAACTAAAACTCCATTTTCGGATAAAAGGCACCTGGGTAATGGAAGAGGGCGGATTTAGGACAAGGCCTTATCTCAATTGGCATTGAACAATAAACTTGGTTAAATCTGGCAGAAAATTGTTGTGTTGTCTCCACTGGCATTCTTTCTAGTTGGTTATACTCTTCTATAATCAAGAAAGGGTTTTTTCCGATCACCCACCTATCGAGGAAAACTTTGATGAACTTCTGGAAATCTGAGATGGTTGCATCAAGCAGGGCTTTGAACCAACTCTTGAATTTTCCTTTCAAATAAAGAGCAAAAATCCTAATACTAACATCTTCGTTATCAACTTCAAAAAGGTCTAGAAAAGTCTCAACATTCATCACATATTGCTCAACGTTGACATTGTTACATTCACCGTCAAATCTTGATAAATATAGATAATACTTTGCAGGGAAATCATGGAGTACAAAAGGTAAAACAAGAGGTCTATACCTATCTGGGACTATAAAAAGCGTAGGAGTATATACAAGAGTTACGAGATCAATTTTTTTTTTCTTTAGGCTCATCACTCTGAAGATAGTCATCATAAGATATGGGGAAAATAAGGAGGCCAGGATCAAAGGGAAACTCAGTATTTACACTTTTTGAATAGGTCAATTGATGATTTTGATCACCTTTATCATACAACAAATCCTGAAAATCATTCAGGACAACTTCAAGAACAACAAAGAAGTAATTTACAAGAAAGTAGACTATATCCTGAATACCATTCCACTTTGGATACTCGAACTTTATGTAAGATCCTTCCATTTTCTCAGAGAAGGAGCTAGTCTTCTAGTGGAGTCTTTACAGGAGTCACCAGGTGAATGATTTCAGCCTTCTTATGTCTGATCATTGTCCACCATCAACCATCACATCTGAACTTGATACATGTTACTGGGGCAATTTGCAGGTTGGATATTTCTTTTATAAGACTAGACCAGAGATTGACTGAAGTAGATTTTATCTACTTGCGCTAATGCAAAGCAAAAGCATTTTGAAGCCTACCTGGCTAATCTTCAGACTCCGTGTGTAGCTCATAAAACGAAGACTACCAACAAACAAACAATAATTTCTTCCCCAGTCTGGTTGCCACTATGTTAGAGGATTGATTTACCTCAGGCTGAGAAGGTAAGCTTCTAGGTCCAAATCAAACCACGCTTAGCCTCCTAGCTAGCCCTACGAGGACAGGAGAGGGCTCTCTCCGGGTCAATCTCAACAAAAGATAATCAAATGGAGCTTGAGATGACTAATTTAACAACTGATCTTAGGCTAGGTATGTAGTGCAAGGATTTGATTTGGTTTTTGGGAGATTTTATGGGAAAAAAGGGAAAGGCAAATTTTGGGTCCGGGGATGAGGCCAATTTTTTGCAGAGTTCTAGTTTGGGCAAGGTAGGAAATAGTTTTTATAATTTAGATTAAATGAATGGATAGAAAAGATTGCTGAGGAGCTGAATAGGGCAAGAAGCTGCAAGAATCCTCTTCAAACAGATGAAAATATGCAAAACTACACAAATTTTAGGGCAGAGCACCATAAGCTAATGAATTCTACCTTTGTCACTCAATTTGCTTAATTTCAGAATCAAAGAGAAGGGAAATGGCATACATAAAACATCAATTAACTTACAATTACATGAAGAAAAAACCATCAAAACACAGAGCCACATGGATCCCAAAAAGTGCTGCAAAACCCTGGTCTTTCCTTTGCCAAAAATGTAGAAATCAAATGTACAATGAAGTGCCAAGCAATACCAAGTGTCCAACCCTGAAAATGATTGAGAAATCACATGATATAGACAATACTAACTCCTTCCCATGAATCTAGGGGTCGAGCTCATCATTCTAGGAGCTGTTTCAACCATATCTAAAAAAGGAAATGAAAAATAGGCAATGAAACAATTTGCCTCTATATGCTAGGAAATTGATTCATTCACTCACATTTCACCTTTTGGTGAATGAATCTAATAAGACAAGTAGAAATGTGCCAAAATTACATCATGGTCATGACATTACATCAAGTTAGAACAAGAGTAACATCAAAAAGTGAAATTAGTCAAAACTGGCCGAAATTTTGAGCTGAAGAGTGAAAAATAGACCAAAATTCTCTATGTGCCATGCCCAAAATCGCTATGCGTAGCACAACTTTGGAGCTGACTTTGAGGCCCTTCTTGAAGTCCAAATTGACCTCGTGATAGCTCGTTGGAAATCTCGGCCTATATAATTTCCACCCCAAGTGAAATTGCTGGATTTGGTGTCTATTTTCCCCTCCAAATATCCAATCTCCCAAGACTGCTTCCTGTGTATCAAAAAAGGGGCAGTGAGGTCATGTTTGAGTGTTTTTTTTTTTACTTTTTGAGGGCTAAAAGCCTACCCAAATTTCTTGGCCATAGGTAGGAAAGAAAAATTTATCATGAAAAATCCAGAAATGCAAAGTTTTTTGGATTTGGAGCCCTCTAGAAAAAGCGAGCGCCATGTGGCGCGGCGCATAGAGCAGAAAACCCTGTGTTAAAACTTTCTATGCATAACGCCTTTTTACAGATTACCTTTCAGGGCCTTCTCGGTGTGCCAAGTGGGAACGGGATAGCTCATTGGAAAGGTATTTGAATCTATCTTCCAACCCATCTAGAATTTTGCAATTTCGATTTCATTTACCATATCAAAAATCAAATCTCCCAATACTGTCCAAAATGTGCCAAATGAGGTTGCCTCAAGGCAAAGTGTTGTTGCGGTCATCTTTTGAGGATGTTAAGCAACTCCAAATTGAGCGCATGATAGCTCATTGGAAATCTCATTATGTCTAGTTATCATTGGACTCATCAAGCAAGTCATTTGCCCAACCAAGGTAGGAGACAACTTGATTTTCCCATGGTCACTTCAGAGGTGCATCAATTCTCTCAAGGCAACCGTATTTTTCACATTTCTCTAAAACCATGACACTTGTGTAAATAGTGAAGGAGGTTTTCATTACATGGCATATGTGGGACAAAAAACTCTCTCAGTTTTCCCAAATTTAATTTTTATTGCTTAGAAACATCATTGGAGTAAAACCTATCCCGATGTGTGGAACATGGTATTTCTCGAAATGAAGCGAAATGAAGGGGATAAGGGGCTTCTAAATTCTTGAGAAAATTTTTAGAAGTAGGGAGGGATGTTAGGAAGTAAGGGAAAGTGGAATTTTAAAGATTGAGTGAAGGGCAGGGGTCCAAAAGGGCAAGACACATGCCTAGAAAATTGTCAAGTTGTAGCAAGAAACTAGGGTTTGTGGAAAAGTGAGGAATTTGGGGGATGTCATTGGTGGGAAGTGTTTAATAAGGTACATTAAGGATAGGGAAAGGTGTATGAGCATCAACATACAAGGTTTGCTGATGATTTTACCATCTAAGAGAAATTATCTTCAAAACCCTAGGAGAGGGAAATGAACCTTACCTAGGCATAACTGAAGCATGAACAAGATGTAAAATGACCCATTGGAACCTGACATGATGATGCCAATCCTCTGAATGATGGTACACTCAACTGAATGGTGAAATGAAGCTCCTGGGACAACAAGTAGGGTTTGGGGATTTATGGTTAGGATTTGGGAAAAATGAGAACTTGGGATAGGGGATTAGTGGATTTAGGGGGTAGGGGAACTTAGGGAATAAGGGAATCAATGGAAAAATGGGGTAAGGGAATAAACTTGGTGGAAAAATAGTGAATCAAAACCCTAGGAAACAACTTTTTTTGAGAAATTTCAAATGGTAGGGTTTGATCTCTTCAAACACTCACCATGAAACACACACCATCAAACAATCATCAAACTTGGACAAAGAGCAATGACAAAGGTTCAACCTACTTGGAATAGTGGAAATCCATGCATTTTTGGGCGATTGGAGTGAGTTCTAGAAGTTTTCTGGCTAATTGGATGTGTGCGCCATGCATCTAACCCAATGCGCCGCGCCCATGCTTTTCTACACTGTAAACTAAGGCCCAATGCGCCGCGCCTCCTTCCTAGTGCACTATGCCGGTCAACTTGGAGCAATTTTCACCCAAAACTCCCACAACCACTTTGCTTTGTTTTCTCTTTGCTCTCTTGCATGTAAATGAACTATTGAAGCACAAGAATATCTCCTATGGCATGGACTTTGATTCTTCATTTAGCAAACCCACTTTTGTAATGTTGCAGACTTTGGCACTTTCAGATAACTCTGTTTTTTATTCTACATTGATTTTTGGCTGAGTGATGAAACTCTGCCTAGTTTTGCAAGGATGATTGGCATGTAATTTCAGCAAAGGATGACCAAGGTTGCGCCTAAAGTACCTCATGATTAAAAAACTTTAAAAATTACATATCTATTACAAACCATAAATTTGATGATTTCTTCTTCAAAACAGAGTTTTGAAGAAGAATCATGATCAAACATATTGACAATGAAATTTTGCAATGAAAACTGATTTTGAACCTCCCTCATGTGCTTGTGGACATTATTAGACTTTTTGAAGATGAAACTCTAGACCTAATGACTAAAATGACCCTTTTGCTGACCAAGAGACCAAATAGGACTGTGAATGATTTTAAAATTGATTTTGATGTATAGACACGTACCAATAGATACATGACATGAGGGAGATGAGTGACAAGACCGTTCTGTCAGGAAATCGGTGCTCCTAATAGAATGCAAATGAATGGACTGAATGAGACACCTAAAAATGAAATGCAACAAAAGATATTTTGATTGCTGACGGAGGGATGAAAAGACCGACTTTAACACAAGTGAAGGCAAAACCGTTGAATTTTTACCTCATGATGTTGTAATTAAGGATTGTTGATGATTCTACAAGGTTTTATAATTTTAACAACATTGGTTCATCAACTCTTCCCCTTGTATTTATTGCTTATAATGATGAAGTTAGCAAACTTTGTCATGAGCAATTTGGTCACTTAAACTATCACTCCCTTCAAAATGTATGTAAAGAAAATATGTTAACAGTTCTTCCTATGGTATCTTGCAGAGATGGTGTTTGTTCTGGATATGTACTTGAAAAGCATCAATAGGATAGTTTTGAAAAATGTGTGTCTTTGCACGCCTCAACCCCTTTACAACTTGTGCATATGATTTATGTGTTCCACTTCGAGTTGTTTCATTCTCTAGCTACAAGTATTTCTTAACTTTGATTGATGATTTCTCCAAATGCACTTGGCTATACTTCTTAAAACTCAAGAGTGAAGTACCTAACATGTTCTTGGACTTCAAGTCCTTTCTTGAGAAACAATTTAGACATAAAATTCTTAAGCTAAATAATGGCAGAGAATATGTTAACAAAAAATTCATCAAATATTTCATTGAGCATGGAATTCAATTGCAACATATTGTGCCATACACTCCACATCAAAATTATGTAGCTAAAAGGAAGAATCACACCTTAAAGGAAAAGTTAGTTGTATGCTCCAATATAAAGGAATTAGTCTTAATTTTTGGGTAGAAGCAATTAACTATGAAAATTACATAGTAAATCACACTCCTACTAAGGTTTTAAATAATATAATTGCAAAAGAATCATGGAGCTCCATTAAAATAGATGTAATTCACTTTCTTGAATTTGGAAGTGAAGCATCGGCCCATATTCTAGATGAAAAACATAAAGCCCTAGAACCTAGGAATGAAAAATGTATTTTTGTTGGATATTTTGAATATTTCAAATGATATAGACTTCTTCAACCTAAATCCAAATATTTTATAATTAGAAGAGATGTAAAGTTTGCTGAAAATATATTGGCCTACGAGTCTAGTTCGGCGAATGTGCCACCTCTCTCTATCCCTCTTACTTCTAAAAATATTTCTTCTTCGGATGATGTCAACGAGGATAAAAATCCTCCCCCACCTTCTCAAGATCCTCCTTCAGGTCCTTAGCTTCCAAAATGGCTCTATTCTACTCAGGATGCAACAAGTTCTCTTACAGGTGATCCCACAGATCAGCATTGTACACGTTCTCATTTCGATAGAGCCTCTTCTTTACTGGCTCAAGCTTCAACGAATTATAATCCTGATACCTTTGCAAAAGCTTTAGGCCATTTAGATTAGGGCGCAACTATGAATGAAGAATATCATTCATTATTGGCAAATGATACATGGTATCTTATCCCTCTTCCAAAGGGACGAAAACTTGATGGATGCAAATGGGTTTATAGAACCAAGTTTTGACTAGATGGAAAAGTTGATAAACATAAAGCTCATCTTGCTGCTAAGGGTTTTTCACAAGTTGAAGTCATTGAATATACTGAAACCTTCTCCCCTGTTGCCAAAATGAACTCTATTTGCCTTGTTCATTCCGTTTTTCCTTGTTTCATATGGGAATTCCATCAGATGGATGTTAAATCTGTTGTGTTGCATGGGGAATTGCATGAAGAAATCTATATGGAACATTGTCTTAGATTTATACAAACAAACTCTAGCCTTGTATGTTGGCTTAAGAAATATCTTTACGATCTCAAGCAAGCCCCCCAGGCTTGGTATGCCAAAATGGATAGCTTTCTTTTAGATATTGGCTTTTCGAGGAGTCATTCTCATAATCTTTTCTAGAACAAGAAAGTCGATAAGTCTCTTATCATTCTTGTTCTTTGTGTTGAAGATCTTATCCTTATTGTTAGTGATCCCAACCTTATAAACCATGTGTAGTCCAGCTTTAAAAGGAAGTTTGAAATGATAGACTTAAGAAACTTGCATTATTTTCTTGGTCTTCAAGTCTTTTAATCCAAAGACGGTATTTCCTTTTCCCAGTCCAAGTATGCCTGTGATATTCTACACAACTTTCACATGGAATACTGTAAGCCATCCCCTTCTGCCTTTCATTATGGAGCCAAAAATTCAGTCCCTCGTACTTCCACTGAATTTGATGCTATGTTGTACCATCAGTTTGTTGGAAAACATTTGTACATGACTGATACCTCCTTTGTTGTTGGCCTTGTTGCTCGGTTTATGCAAAACCCACACATTGGAAAGTAGTTAAAATAATACTTTGTTATGTTTGAGCTACATTTTAGTTTTTGATTCATTATACCGCAGAAGAATCTCCTCTATTAGTTGGTTTCACTGATTCTGATTGGGCCGGCCACCCTAATGATCAGAAGTCTACTACAAGTTATGTATTCACTCTTGGTTCTTGACCTATTACATGGGCTTAGAAGAAATAGAGTTTGATTTCTCTTTCTTTAGCAGAAGCAGAGTGTCATGGTGTCGTTGAACCTAGTAAGGAAGCCCTGTGGCTTCATTAGATTCTGTCAGAGTTTGGTTTTCAACAACAACATCCAACTACACTTGGGTAACCGAAAGCTCATTTGTAACCGAGTTCTTGAAGTGCAATATTGTTCAATCGATGATCAATTTGTAGACATCTTTACAAAGGTTGTCACAGAGGCAAAGTTTAGTAAACTTTGATTTATGGTTGGAGTTTAGGAAGTTGTCACTAAGGGCGGGTAGGATCTAATTCCTCCTTCCTTCTCCTATTGTGTCATATTTGTACACCGTTCAATCCTATCCCAGGTTGCTCTTAAGGTGGGATGTTAGGATATTCCAACACATAGGAAATAATTAAGTAAGACTTGGTTTAGTGTATATTTCGGTAAAGTTTGTTTCTTTAGTATGTACTTTTTGTAACTTACAATCTGACGGTTATGATATATTCTAGACATGAAGTGATTTGATGGTTCATTCTCTCCTCAGTATTACCAGCACTTGATTTGTGGCTTAACACCTGATTTGTCCATGATCTCTATTTAAAGAGCATGGATGGTCATTTGTTAGGTGACCATTCATGAGATAAGATTATGTAGATTTTATTTCTTTTACATTAATAAATTTCACGAAGTGGACACGTTGGCTCAGGCCATGGACTGTTTCCCTCTTTGAGGGTTTTAACCACGTAAAGAATACTTGTGTGCTTATCTATGATCTCTTTTTGAGTGGAGTGCTTTGGTCTTATATCTAAGGAACTTACCCTGTAAATTCCTATAATCAGATCCAATTTTCTCCCAATATTTCTCCCCCATGAAGTTTCCCTTTTAGATAGTTTAAAAATAAAATTTTGATTTAGCTTCTCAAGACCACACTAGTCAAGTTTAGAACTCTATACTCAACGATCTTTCTCCAAGTGTTCCATTGACTCTATATCCAAGGTTCCACTGGCCCTATGTCCAGCTCAAAAACCCCTTAGCCTTAGCCTGGAAAAGTGTTGCCAACCTTCACAACTATTATTGCAAGGGTATACACCCAAATCTATTTTCTCTCTATCCTCTAGCCATCATCTGCACTCGTGGATACTTTCCAAATGAGGTTAGGGTTTTCTTTCTTAAGGATTAAAAATATATTTTAAATTTTTATTTTATTTTTAATATTGGTTCACTCGCCCAACCTTCTTAAACATTCACTATTTCCTTCAAATAAAATTTGCCTTTTAGATACAAAGCTTTACTAGGCCTCTTTCACTAGATCATGATTAATTAAGTCTTGTAAAGTAAAATTAACTAGTAGTAAAACAAATATTCACAACAATTGGGGTGTTACACTTGAATGTTTAAAGATTTGACCCCTCTCTACCATTAATAATGTAGAGAACCATATTTATCAAGCAATCTAGAGATCCATATGTATCAAACATGGAAAGTAATCAAAATTATTAAGATCTATGGTTAAAAAAATGTGTGATTGGTCCCCTCCAAACTTGTTGAATATATGGGGTAATGATGAATGTTTTCCATTTATATTGATGTGTCTTCATTTCTGAATATGGTTTATCATATAACATAATATTATATTACATTATAAACCAAATTATATACATGTAATTTATGAAAAGACAAATGAAATTTAAAAGAAAAATAATAATATTAAAAAAATAAATATAAAATTTTATAATAATAATGGAATAATAATGTGCTGTCTCTCTCTAATTCAATAAATACAATATGATGATGTTCATAATGACTAACACCCACTAAAACCAATGTGGTATATATACTATTTTTTTTTAAATTAAATTACTTTTCTTTTCTTATTTAAATTGATATAAAAACTTTGTTATTTAATATAGAAAAATTGAAATTATTTTAATTATGACTAAAATAAATGTTTTTGTTATTAATATATTTTTTATTTTAATAAATAAGTAGAACGAAAGCATAAGAATAAATTAAATATATCATGTAATAGTCATTTATATTATTTTTATATGGCATTTTTCAATTCCATAAAAAGTAGTTAAAATTTTATTTTTTCGCTTTACTTTCAATTACCTTATCTCTATATAGATGGTTGTAAATTAATCTGTAAATCTAAGTATTTTGTTTGTGATCTACATTGATTTTTTTGTTATTACAATTTTTGTTAATTCGTTATTGAACGTATTGTTTTATTATTTTTAAATATAACATTATGATATAGAGTGTTCTTATTTAAAATGGATGTTGAAATAGTTCAATTTATTGATACCATATTTTTATCTTATTAACATATTTTTGTTTTAAATATTACATGTTCACTAAAACTAGAATGAATATGTTATTTATGGTTAACAATAAATTTTTTTGCTTTTAATATCAACATTATTATATTATTTTTAAATCTACGGTCTTGTAGTCCACCTCTCAACTACAAGTGTTCCTAAAAAAATATTTATATAATAAGAATTCTCTCATATATATCTCATATAATAAGATAAAAAAAATTTATTAATATTTAAAATGTTACATATCAACTCCATATTAAGAAAAGAACATAACAAATCTAACCTATTAATGGAAAAAAATTATCTATAGATAGATTCGAATATTAAACATTTTTCTATTATTAATATATCCTAAATGTTATATATCTTTTTTTTTTGGTTGAAGCAAGAGTCGGTCCTTCTATTCAATTGAATCGGTAAGAAACAATTACATAAATTACAACAAACCCAAAAGAGGTGTGGGCCTTCGAATTAACTATCTGCACAAAGTTTTGGGCTTCGAGCCAAAGGCTCAAAACTAGGCCAAGGGCCCACAAACAAAATAGCTAGACCTTCAGAATACTAACAATCGCTAAGACCATTCGATCTGCCTTCAACGATCTAATGAACGCGGCTCCATATCAGAACGAAAATAACAAACCTCTTTAATTCATGAATCAGACCTGATCAGAAAATATAGACCACCATAAAAGGATTTCGGGTCTGCTAGGGGGGATAACCCTCGAGCAAGTAGTCCGCCCTAAATCCACCAAATCCAATCTTGATGTAAGAACAACATAGAAGATATCATTGCATCCGTACCTGAAAGCATATAAAGCCATCGTTTAAATTAAGTTCAAGTCCCACAAAATAGCACGATCATTCCTGATCATTGATTCAAACCTCAAAATTTGATGGATGATAGCATTATCACACTACTTCATGGTATCGATCTTTAGTGTGCGATGTGGGCGGTTTACCTTTCTGGCCCCCCACCATGTGTCAGACGCTGTATGGGATCACTCGTAAATCACAAAAACCGCTTCCTGCTTGAGAGGGGAGCGATCAAACGAATACCACTCAATGAGTGGTTTTGTCTCCCGAAGAGGGGAAGAAGGAATAATATGGTTGTCTGATAAGCCTCGATTCCCATCCTTTGCCAACAAGCTCGGGTTCTTGAACCAAAGACCAAACCTAAACGTAATACCCAATAACCTGAGAAACCCATCCACCATACACCAGGGATTTTTGAAAATGGAATTACTCATGTTGCTGAGGTTCACTGATGTCTGCCTCTCACCAAAGACTTGCCTAACCAAAATTAGGGAAATATATTGAGACCAAATCATATAGAACTTGCTTCTATATTTTTGTTTCTATACACTTCTCTATCTTCCTCTACTTCAGTGTGACAGAGAATTTTTAGACTGCCGTGAGGCACTACCTTCCACCCCATTGAGACTCTGCATTCCTTACAGTTCACACCTTGGTTTTCCAGTATATTTGCCAGTTTGTTGGCCTTTCTACATACATGGTTGAATCTTACTGTACATAGTCCCTGAAGGTGACCCTGAATTCTTTGGAAGACCTGGATTAACCTCAAGTGATTAGAGATTTTCTCCTGTTGTATTATACAATTTATTATTTTGACTGAGTTAATAACTAACTTAGAGTTAGCTTCTATCACCACATTTAAGCAGTTGTCCTGCTTTACATAATATAAACATTGCTCCATAGCCATTAGTTCCGCCATATTGTTGGTATCTTTTCCTAAATGGCAATGGAAGAGGAAGAGAATGCTTCCATCTTCATCTCACAGAACCCCTCCAAAACCTGCAGATCCTAGGTTAGCTTTTGAAGCTCCATCTATATTGTATTTCAAAAAACCTTTTGGGCGAGGATGCCAGAACTCCTTTTCAATTTCCTTTAGGATAACTTTCCTATTCACGCATTGTGGAATGAGCCTCTGCATACCCAACTACCTAAGAATTTTCTTATCAGCCTCTGAGGGAGAATTATTGGGGAGATTTCTCACTATGGTGCCAACTGTTTCCTTAAGTTGTTTTAAGATCTACTCAAACAGGTGAAGAGAAGGATTCTTTTCATTTTTGAAAATTCTCTTGTTTCTTTCCTTCTAGACGTTCCATATAATGAAGCTTGGCATGAGAGCCCAAGCATAGTTAAGAACTTCATTATCTGAAAAATTTCTTCTCCAATTGCTCAGGTGTTGATGATACTCTCTTTGCCCATGTCGATCTTTTGGAAAATGGTGGCAAATGTATCCCATAACCTAGAAACGAAAGAGAAGTTGTTGAGAATATGTTCCATGGTCTCTTCTTGGGCTTCGCAGAGCTGGCATCTGGAAGGCCCTAGAAAACCCCTTTTGTGGATATTGTCCCAAGTCAAGATATTCTTGTGATACACTAGCCACAGGAAAAGTTTTATCTTCATCCATCCTTACTGTTTCCATAGGTTCAGCCAAATTCTATCTAGAGCATGGGACTCCAGCTCGAGGAGAAAATTTTTAGCCTATTTAATATTAAGGATGCCTTCTTTATTATTGCCTCGTATTATTTGGTCCCACCCCTTAGTAACCAAAATCATCCTTTGTTCCAGTATTCTCATGAGTGCCTCTGCTTTTGTTTTCATGAGTCTATCATCCCTGCAATCTATGTTTCTCCAAGTTCTCCATTTTCTTGAATTGGTAGTGTGATCCCAAAAATCTTTTACTTTTATTAATCTTTGGTTATTTGTCTCATGCTTAAGGCCCAAAAATTCATATTTTAATAATGTTGGTTCTTCTTACCATTTATCCTCCCAGAATAGTGCTAGATCACCCTCTCCAATTTCCAAAAAATTGTTTCTTTGTACTAAGCCTATTTTCTCCTTGCCTTGTTCAAAATGGATGAGCCCCTTATATTTCCAAACATTCTTATGATATCAGTATGTTGCCAAGAGCTGGCATATTTTTCTTTCCAAATACTTGCCCATTAAGCCTTTGGATCTTTAACCCAATGCCACCAAAGTTTGGCGCCTAGAACGTTGCTGAGTATCTCCTGATCATCTAAGCCTAGGACTCCTAGGTTCTTGGGTTTAAAAATATTTTCCCAAGAGACTAAGGCCCATTTCTTTCTATTCTCCTCCTTGCCCTAGAGAAAATCCCTTTGGATGTTTTTGAATTTTTGCAGTACTCCTTTTGGAGCTAGGAGAGCTGATAGCATAAAAACTGGGAAAGATTGGAGCACCGTTTTTGTTAGCACCAATATCACCACCAGATTTAAAGATCTGATGGTCCATTTCCTAACTTTGTCCTGCATATTATTGATCAACAGTTCCCAAATGCTCTTATGCAAAGGTTTTGTAGTTAGAGGCACTCCCAGATACATGGAAGGGAGGGAATCCCTTTGAAGGCCTAAAATTCTGGAGATGTTTCTTTGAATAGAAATATTGGTATTAAAGAAAAATATTTTTCATTTGGAAAGATTAACTTCCATACCTGTAGCCATGTCAAAGACATTTAGAATTTGTTTGTACATTGAGGCCTCCTTAACTATGAGGATACCCTGTAATAAGGTGTCATCTACAAATTGTTGATGAGTCAAAACCTGTCCATTCTTCATTAGTTGAAGTCCCTAAGTTTGCAAGTTACTCTAGCATGCTTGATAGATCGACCAAGTCCTTCCATCATGAGGATGGAGAGAAAGGGTGAGGGTGGATCTCCCTGTCTGAGGCCTCTTGAAGGAAGAAAAATCTCAGAGGGAGAGCCATTAACCAGAATTGAAAAGCTAGAAGACGTCATGAGGGCCATGATCCATCTAACCCAGTTATGATCAAAACCAAACACAATAAGTACTTTGTTCATGTAAGCCTAGTTCACTTTGTTATAATATTTGGCTATGTCCAGTTGCATGATCATTCCAGCTTTCTTCTTACTAGTTAAGGAGTGAACCACCTCATGAACTTGAATAATGTTGTCTAGAATCTGTCTGCCTTCTACACATTGGTATGTTCCCCCAATACCAGAGAAGGAAGCAGATGTTTGAGTTTGTTAGCCACTATCTTGGATATTATCTTATAGACCACATTACATAAAGCAATTGTTCTATACCTTTCTAGTGTTTTAGCATTGTCTTGTTTGGGTATCAAGGAGATGAAGGAGTTATTGAGCACCTTCAAGATAGTTTTGTTCAACCTGGAATCCTCCACAACCCTCAAAATATTTTGTTTAACAATATTCTAGCAGGCTTCAAAGAAATCAACATTGAAGCCATCTGGGCTAGGCGCTTTGCCATTCTGCATTTCTTTGAGGGCCTCACTGACCTCCTTTTTAGTCACTGATCTGTTAAGGTTGAAATTGTCCTCTCTAGACACCAGCTTAGGATTATGACTGGTCAGGTCCCTAATGTAATGTTCGCTTTCTGGGTTGTTTTCCTGAGCTATGCCTTGGAAGTGTTGAACCAACACAGCATCTATGTCCTCGTGTGATTGCTAAAGCTACCCATTCTCATTCTTGATTGAAAAGATACTATTGTGAGGTATATTGGCCATAGTGGATCTATGGAAAAATTTGGTATTGCATTCTCCCTCTTTTAGCCATTGAACTCTGGGTTTTTGTCTCCAAAATATTTCCTCTTATTTACACAAGTTATCCCATTCCTGATGATGTTTCTCGACTTGATCATTTTTCTCTTTGTCAAAGCCTTCCTTCATCATTACTTGGTTGAGTTCTTGCATTTTGTTTTCAACAGATTTATTTCCAACAAAAATGTTGCCAAAATCATTCCTTTTCCAATCTGTTAGTCTCATCTTGATGTTCTTTAATACTTTGTGCAGAAGGAATATTCTTGTTCCTTGAATATGAAAATTTCATGCCCACCATTTTTCAATATTGCTCATAAATTCTGGGTGTGAGAGCCATATATTCTCAAATCTGAAACGTCTATTTCGAGGGGTCGCTATGCCCTGAATCTCCATTTGAACCGACCAGTGATCTGAACCTCCAAAGGGAAGAACCCTCCTTATTATTTCATTATCTATTAGCTTAAGGTCCTCCGAAATTATGAATTTCTCTAACTTGGAGGCTACAAGAGACTCTCCTCCTCTTTTATTATTCCATGTAAAGCAACAATTGTTTGTCTCCATATCCACTAGCTTCATATTATCTGTAAAGGTTTGAAATGCCAAAGAGTATTTATTTAGAGCTTTGGTTCCCCATTTTTTCTCTGAAAGAGATTTAATCATATTAAAGTCCCCTCCCATAATCCAAGGTATCCCTCCATGTCTTTCCCTGAGATCCACAAGGGATTCTATGAACCATAGTTTTTCATCTATGCTTTGAGGGCCATAAACATTCCTGACTAGATAGGTTTCCATATCTCCAACAGGCTGAATGACCACTGATAAATAATTTTTGGATGCCTCAGCATCTATTATGCCTATTCTTTGAGGATTAGAGAGAGAGAGAATACCTCCTACTGAATTCTTTGCCTTAACTTCTAGAAACTCAAATCTACTGAGCCATTTGCTATGTATTTGTCTTAAACTTTTGGATGGAACATTTCGTTTCCTAGATAAAAATTGTATCCGGAGCCTCATGTTTCAGTCTATTACTAATCATTCTTTGTTTACTTTTATTGCCCAGACCTCTAATATTCCAAGATGTAAACTTCATATTTAAAGATTAGTAAAGGAATAGCTGGCTAGATCTTTCATCTGACCTGAGTCTATCATGAGTTTTCCACATTCCATCAGTAGCTCGTTCTGTTTTTTCCTGCCTCTTTTCCTACCTGGGTTTCTAGGCGCTAATCTAGTAGTCATTTTTATTGTCTTTACTCCTTCATTTCTCTGCCTGCTAATGATTTTTACCCCCTCCAAACCCTTAGCCTAAGTTCTCCACAAATACAACTGTTGTATTCTATTTAACTCTTTTTGAGGTAACAATTCTATCCCCCCGGTTGTTCCCTGAATTAAGAACCCCTCTAGATCTAGGTGTTCTCTATCAACAATCTCCTGAAGCTCACGGTCCTCCAAATCCATATCACTTTGGGTCATTTCTTGATCCCTCTCCATCTTTGTATCACTCATCATGATCTCTTTCTGTTTATTGTTTTCCTGTATTTGTTCACTGTTTTCCTCTTTCTCCTTCTCTCTAGGACTTCTTCCCCTTGCTTGATCTTGTGTTCTTAATTCTTCATCCACTTCAAGAACTTGGAACTAGTTTTGACTAATCCGTTGTCCTTCCTTCTATTGTTGTTTTGGTCCTTTATTCCTATGTTTCCCTTTGCGTAACACTTTGTGAAAACTATCATTGTCTTTCATTGTATTAGTCTTGCTCTTGTTTTTTTCTTTACTGAGAGGGAAATTTCTTAGAAGGTGCCCATGTTTATGGCATCTACGACACTTGAACGGAATATGCTCGTAGTCTACTGCTTGTATCCAATCTCTGTCATAGACCTCCAGCATTACCTCATCCGGAAGAGCTCCAGATAAATCCATCTCCACACAAATCCTTGCAAAGGAGGTGTATTTTCCCCTTCTTGCGGATTTAGAAGCTTTAATAAATCTACCTAATTTATTGCCTATGGCAGCTAACGATTCAGTTTGCCAGTAATCGAGAGGTAGAGAATAAAGTCTCACCCAAACCAGGACCAAAGTAAAAGTTTCCTGCCTTGGTACAAAGTTCATCTTTCATGGCCTCATATAAAGTCTGCTGCTACGTAGAAGTAGAGCCCTCCAAACACTTTGTCTTTTTCTTCAATGTTTGTGAACACAACCGTAAAGAAACCCTTTGACCCAAGACGTAGATCAATGCTCGCTTTGGGTTTCCAATGGTATTTGATCCACATTTGCAAAGCTTTTCTAGTGGGCCATAATCCCATGAATTTAGAGATGATTGCATAGGTGCACATGTCATAATTGTGTGAGTAGCGTTGGATCATTTAATACCACTCTGGGTGTGATTTCAGGTTTGGGTTTATAAGATCCCTTTTGTATTTTGTATTTTGTTCCTTGTTTTTTGTCATCTTCCTTGTTGTCTTTACTATTGTTGTTCTCCTTTAGTTTGGTACCTTCTATCTCTTCTTCTAGGTTTCCTCTTCCTTCTTCAATGGTATCTCTGCCTTTATCCAGAACTTTCTTGCCCTTATTGGCCACAAATTCATTATAGGAGGGAGTGGAGCTCTCTCCTTTGTGATTTTCCATGGAAAAGCCTTTGCTGTAACCTAAAACCCTAACTGTACGCTATCCGCTCTTCTATCAATTGTTGCATCCGAAAGAAACATCCAATCCTAAATGTTATATATCAACTTGATTCTAAGAATGGAATAAATTACATATATTTATTACAATAAAAAATGAAAATATAAAAAATAAATAAAAAAATTGTTTTGTTTTAATATAAACTTACATAAATATATTATTTAATATGTTCATTAAATACCTTATTTATGATGCAACGCCAAGTTTTTCACTATTGAATTGCATATGTCAATTAATATATATATATGATATATTTATATAATTATATATAATTTCCAATTAATTTTATCCTTATATACTTAAAAAGGTCTATGCCATATATTAAAAGTTATATTATTTTGACATGTCAATATCATTTGGTATGAAAGGAATGAAGAATTATAATGCATTATATATATATATATAATATATATATATATATAATAATATATAATATAAATTAGTATATATATATATATCTCAATTATTTTAAATTACTTATCTTTAACAAATTATTCCAAATTAAAGTATATTGATTTTTACATCATTATATCTTTTCATATAAGTGCAACCAATTATATATATAAATCAATATTTATCTTATACAAAGTAGATTACAAATTTAGTGAAAAATGGAAAACTACGGTACAACTTGGTTAGGTGGGAGTAAATATGCTAATATAAAATCATCAATACACAAAACTTTAATAGAAATCTAAAAATATACGAGTAAATTTTTGAGATTTTAAATTAATAAATCTATTTCAAAGTTATTTTTTTTTTTTTTATATTTTACATAATAAAATTTATTTATTAGAATTTATGTTTAAATGTGTTAATAGATTTATTATGTACTTCCAAATTATAAAAAATTGATAATCTAGAACAAAAAAAAGTCATAAAAAACCATTTAGAATTTAGTTCATTTAGATTTAAATAAATAAATTGAGAGCGAATGTAAACTCGGTATTAATAATATATCAATATATTAATATCTACTCTATATTAATATTAAACATCAATCTCTATTTTATGTTAATTATTATTATTATTGTTGTCATTATTAAATATAGATATTAAAGTTAAACATAGAAATCTATGTAAAGATATTTTTTTCATCTATACATTGATGTGAATATTTTTTTATGTAAATATTTTTATTAAACATTGCACTTAATAAATTTAGGTTTATTTAGGTTCATTGATGTTAGGATTAAAATATTTGGTAATATTATATCATTTAGTTCATGTAGCATTGTGTTAATTTATAGCATTAGGTTTTGAAGTTTAGGTTTTTTAACATTAAAAAAATTGGTTTAATATTAATATTTATATTGAGAAAGAAAAATTGAATTGATATTATAAATATATTAGTAGAAACATTATGACATCAATACTGAACATAAAACTTAATATAAACAAAATTATAGGTTTACTAAAATTAATAATATTGGATTATAGAGATTAGGTTTAAAAAATTGTGGAATTTTGTTCGGCGTTGTAATAATGTTACAATCACTCATTTGATTTTATGCAATATGTATATGCGAGGTTTTTTTTGTATGTGTAGATGGTAAATTATGTATCCATGTCACTTTTAATTTTATTCAACACTGAATTGTTTTGTTGATATCAAATGTGTGTGTGTGTGTTTTATTTTAATAGGTGATTTCATTGTTTGAACATGGATCTAGTTATTTGGAGTTTTGAAATTCTTGAAATTGTCCTCCTTTGGCTCCCTTTATGTGGAGCACTTGGAAGGTATGCTTTTGACAAGCAATCTAGTGGTTTTTCAATAACTTTTCTAACTTTTTTTGTATCATGAGTTCAAAGAAGATAAAGGATTTTGGTAAAATATGCGAAAATAGACAAAGGAAGCTCAAGTGCTGATAATTGACGTTTTCTATGCAGGAAGACGTGGAAACAGGGGATTGTCGATCAAAAGCAAGGAGCAAAGGGAAAATAATTGTTGTCCCTCCAGCAGGGCACCGGATGCAGATGAGATCAAGCAAAATTAGAGTCGAATAGCCTAGGGAAAGAATGCACGATACCGGGTCGGAGAGCGCGAGAAGGAAAAGAGAAGAATTGAACGATAGCGAATCCCTCAGGATCTTTGATCCTGAGGGATCGTTGCTTTAACTTATCTTTTTGATTGTCTAGATACCTCCGTCATTTCTGTTATATAAAGGCACCACGACATTGAGCAAAGGACGACTGTTTTTTATGATTCTAAGTTTCAGAACAAACCGTGATCATTGAGTCTCGCTGAGACATGACTTTGTATACTGTTGATGCGATTAATATAGAAGACTTGGTGTTCATTTCGTCTTTGCATCTGGAGTAACTTAAGGCTATGTACCCTTGGCAGCTAAGGGCCCGACTCTGAAGGACACTTGCTTTTGTATTATTATACGGTGATTTGTGCGTGATTTGTTTATTTCAGTTATTTAAGTAATCTGATACATCTTTCATGTGATATGCTATGATTGATATGTGAATGATTTCTTTATCTCATGTCTCTACACTGTACAATTGGATCTATCTGAGTTGCATCTTTCGGTTATCTCTGTAATAGAATGTTAGCATGAATGTATCGTTATTAGATCCATGTGAAATAGTATTTGTGAGACTTGCAAGCCATATTACTTCGTTCAGGAGCGTAGTCATATCATTTATTATTCTCAGATTGCTGTAGTACTATAGAACATGTACATACGGATGAGAATTGTTGTTTCATAATTCATTGAGGGTTGTTGTTCCATTTAATTACTGCTATTCCATTTTACTGCTGTTCCATTTATTGCTATTCCATTTCCAGATTGCTGTTCCATTTTACTTTCCACTGTTTTATTTACCTGCCTTTATTGTTTAAGGTGTGAGAGAAGGCCTAAGGCTGTAGTGAGCCTCAGCAAGACACTCCTTAGCTCCCAGACCTATAAGTCCATGCTCTAATTTCCTTTCTTCATCAGTTTCTAAAGGGATGGGTTATTGCTTCGGTACCCTTGACTGATCAACTGCCTTGTGTGATTCTATCGTTTGAGTTAGTTTAGTTACAACTTAGCATCTGTTTCCATTCGAATCATTAGAACGCTATACTACTGCACATTACTCGAACAAATAGCCTCAGATTGAGCTACTCCTTGCAATAACAAATTGTTCCCGGATTGACTTATTAATGTGGGATAATTAGTGGTGTGAGAGACCCTAGTTACAGCTCTACATTTTGGCGCCATTGTTGGGGAGGAGTAATAGCTATTTGCCCTTTACAGAGTAGTGTGCAAGTCTGCTAGGGGGGAGTTGGATTTTAAAAACGGAAGGTAAGAACCTGCGTAGGGAGCATGTAAAAGCCCTGCTCCACCATCCGCTCTCTTAGCAGAATTGCTGCTTGATAGGATTTAGTAGTTTTTAGAGTGCATGACTAAGCAGAAAAAGCTAGAAAAGAATATCAAACCCCCAGCCAAACCTGAAAAAGCCAAAGGACCAGTGATCCTTCGCCAAACAACCTTTATAGACGAAATCTACAAGAAAACTGAATCTCAGCCATCAGTAGGCATCAGAAAGATTAATTCTAGGCAGCCTACTAGTTCCCTTCAGGCTACAACATCACCATCTTGAGCCTTTGCTGAGGTACATAGCCAGACTGATGAACAGGACTATCAAGAAATTGAAAATTCTGTATCAGAACGACTGCAGGAAGGGAACTTAAGCAACCTTTGTTAGGGATAAGGGGAAACACGGGAAATAGAGGAACCAAGGTCTCCTTCTAGGATAATCCAGCTGTTAAACAGCCCAGATAAGGGGAGCGTAGCTAGAATCAATATTGAAGGCACTCCATTCCCTCAGATAGAAATCCCAGACAAATGAAGTGTCATTAAAACAGTTCCTACCAAGGCCGCCCCTTCTCAACCTAGGAACACCCTCCTAGAAATTCCGGAAGACTATTGGCACATATTCGACACGATGGCGCAAAATCAGCCAAATACTCAAACTTCTACATTGCAATATCCGATAGTAGACTCTATTGCAAATGCACCCATGAAAGTGATCCCTCTTCAACACATCCCAACGTTTCATGGACTCACATCAGAAGACCCTGACGCATTCTTATTTGAATTCGATGTCTTATGTAGAGGATATGATTACACCACTGACCCCCAAAAATTGAAGTTGTTCCCCTCCACTTTGAAAGGAGCAGCTTTGAGATGGTTTATGGGTTTAGGTGGTGGAGTCATAAACAACTGGGAGCAAATGAAAGAATCCTTTCTCAAGAAATATCAGGATTACTGCAGGTCAAGAGAACTAAAAGATGAAATTTTCCAAATGACGGCCAGACCAAATGAGACTCTAGAGGAATATGTAGAACGTTTTCAGTATAATTTACAAAGATCCCCCTGTGCATCATTACCTCACCTGATAATGTGTTGAAAACTGCATTAATTAGAGGTATGAAAGAACAATGGATTGAAACATTGAATATCATGGGGAAAGGGGATATTTACGAAGAGAATTTTGCTGAAATCATTAATTTATGCATCAGGAGTTCAAGAGGCAGCACAAGGATAAAACCAATAGAATATGATCAGTTTGTTAGAGATAACAAAATATCAACACAAGGAGTAACACGTGTAGAACTTGGTAACTTATTAGAAAATTTTAAAACTGATATTCTAGGGACATTAACTACACAGCTTGATATTGTGTAGGCTAAGCAAAAGCAGATGGAGGCAGAACAGAATCTGGCAATTTTCTGCCCCTGATGCAGAAGAAAACATAGCCACAAGGAATGTCCACTAGATTCAGTTCAAACATGCGCCATCTGCACAAAAGATCATCTCACTGAAAGATGCCCCTCACTTCCTGGACTGAAGGCAGTATATAAAGAAGCAGAAGAAGAACCAGAGCCAGCATACTTTGTTAACCAGCGTCGCCAATGGCAACCGAGGCAATCAGGTATGTTTTCGGACCCAACTTCTTCTTTTCAGCCGCCGCAGTATAATGCTCAGCAATATGGTATGTGGAAAAACCAATCTACACCCCCATTTCCGAATTGGTCATCACAGCCGTTTCCTTCCCCAAATCCATGGATGAATCAGATAGGCCAATTCGGCTAGCCAAATTTTCCTTATAACCCACCATATTGGTAGAATAATTCATATCCTCCACAGTGGATTACCCCTACCTCACAAGGTTCACCCTGGCAGACAAATTGGCCAAGATCGACATATCAATCAACAGGAACTATTCCACTCCCACAACCAACTCTGCTAGCCTTACAACAAAACCCCCAGTCTAATCTGAGACCTCAACTCCCAGCCCAACCCAATCCCAATCCTAATAATAGACCAGTCCAATCCCTCCAAATCATAGAAACATCAGAAATTGGACCTGACATAAGGGAGTGCAATGATCTTCGGTTACGCTCTGGACGTATAATAGAAACAGAGGGAGACAAAACAGTTCATATTGAAGATCAGTTACCAATAGAACAACCACCACAACAAGAGGATGTAAATAGAGAACAAAGCCATCAGCAAGCAAGTACATCCTCTCCTCCTTTCCCGGAACGATTAGTCATACCACGACCAGTACAATATCTAGACTTCGACATTCTGGGAGAGTTACAAAACCTGTACATAAAAATTCCATTCCTCCAAGCCATACAAGGTATTCCTATATACACAAAAACTATAAAAGAACTGTGCATTAAAAAATCAAGGAGGAATACAACTACTAACCCTAGAGTCCGAGTAGTTGGTACTTTATCCGACCTGTTATCAGGAAAAGAGACACCTATCAAATACGAAGATCCCAGGAACCCAATTGTAACTGTCCAAATCTATGGTCAAACCCTGACTAATGCTTTAGTCAACCTGGGAGCTGCAATCAACATTTTGACAACTTCCACCTGCCAAAAGCTTGGCATCACATCGGTAGAACCTACTTCTACTTTGATAGAATTAGCAGATCGATCTGTGGTTCGACCAGAAGGTACTCTATACGATGTCATGGTTTCTGTAGACTCCTAGGAATATCCAACTGACTTCCTGATAATTAATCCAAAAACCCGACTAGATGGACATCCGCTAATACTTGGAAGACCTTGGCTTGCTACTGTCGATGCCTACATTGGTTGCCGACAGGGAAACATGACCATAACTAAAGGACCAGACGTTAAAAATCTAGTTCTATATCCTCCAGCACAGCCAAGCCTACCGACGATCAAAACTAATTAGTATCCTGTGTCATATCTTACTAACAATATCAGATCTCCATTGACTGTACAGAAGGCTTTAGATTTTAAATATTAGACAGAAGATGATGCCATCAATAACTTCATTAGTCAAACTGAATCTAGATCTCACACATAGTGTTTTATGATAGAGGCAGCCTTTGATAGTGAGCTAGAAGAAGACCCTTTAAAAGATCCACATGACCAAACAATACCAGTAACTGTTGTTGCCAATAGTAAAGTAGTGGAAATCGAACCTGGTAAGACTCTAAATATCAACGCCAACCTCACACCAGATCAAGAAATAAAGCTTGTGAATCTGTTACAAAAATATAAGGGAGCATTTGCGTGGGATTACCCTGACATGAAGGGGATTGATCCTCACTTATGCACCCACCATATCTATATAGAAAAGGATGCAAGACCTGTTCGTCAGCCGCAAAGAAGACTTAACCCCCATCTAAAAGAGATAGTAAAAGCCGAACTTCAGAAACTTTTGGATGTTAATTTTATTTATCCCATCTCTGACAGTAAATGGGTCTCTCCCCTAGTGGCGGTACCCAAGAAAAATGGAAAATGGAGGATTTGCGTGGATTATAGGGAGTTAAATAAGGCCACATAGAAGGATCACTTTCCCCTCCCATTTATAGATCAAGTATTGGACACTTTGGCAGGAAAGAAATTTTTTTCTTTTCTGGACGGCTTCAGCGAATATAACCAAATCCAAATTGCCCCTGAAGACCAGGATAAAACTACCTTTACTTGCCCTTGGGGAACGTTTGCCTATCGAGTACTACCTTTCGGCCTATGTAATGGCCCTGCTACATTCCAAAGGGCTGTCCTCAGCATCTTTGCAGATCTAATAAACGACAGACTTGAGGTGTACATGGATGGCTTTACACCATATGGAGAACATTTTGACCCAGCTCTGGATACCCTCGAAAAAGTTCTACAACGTTGTATCGCTACCAGACTTTGTCTGAGCCACGAAAAATGTTACGTGATGATGACATAAGGGCTCATTCTAGGGTATTACATTTCAGCAGCTGGCATCCAGGTAGACCCGGCCAAAATTCAGATTCTTTTTCTTATCCCTACCCCCACTACTCAAACAAAGGTACGCAGTTTTCTCGGATTTTCTGGATATTACAGACGACTTATAGAACATTATTCATGTATTGCTACACCTCTATATGCTCTAACTGGTAATGTTGATTTCTTGTCGACAGAAAAATGTGACCAAGCTTTTAAGGAATTGAAAAAGTTGGTATCAACAGCCCCAGTCCTTCGAGGACCAAACTGGAATTTTCCATTCCAAATCTCATCTGATGCCTCGGATATAGCAATTGGTGCAGTCCTGGGGCAAGAAGAGGATAAGAAGCCATATGCTATTTATTATATCAGCAAAAATTTATCCTCTGCCGAACTCAATTATACTGTTACTGAAAAGGAATTCCTGGCTGTAATACATGCTGTTAACAAATTTAGACATTATATTACAGGCTATCCTGTTGTGTTATATACAAACCATTCTGCTATCAAATATTTGGAAAATAAACCTGTTACGAATGCTAGAATAACTAGATGGTTGATCTTGATGCAGGAGTTCGACATCACAATCAAGGATCGACCTAGCAAGGAAAACCCTGTAGCCGATTTTCTCTCACAGATACCAAAACCCATTGAAACAACAGCGGTAGAAGACCAATTTCCTGATGAACACCTGTTTGCTGTTGCTGTTCGAACACCTTGGTATGCTGATGCTGCCAATTACCTTGCAATAGGTAAGCTACTAAAACACTTAACCCCTCAGGAACGGAAGCAGATTGTTCAGAAGAGCACTCGATTTTCGTGGATTGGAGGCCATTTGTTCCATACAGGGGCAGATATGCAAATCAGGAGGTGTATTCAAGAGGATGAGATCTTCGACATATTAAAAGCTTGCCATGATGGACCATGCGGGGGACATTTTGCCGAAAAAAGAACAGCACATAAAGTATTACAGACAGGATACTACTGGCCTACAATTTTCAAAGATGTGAAAAAATTTGCACAAGCCTGTGACAGCTGTTAACGAGCAGGAAAACCTGGCCAAGCCGATGAAATGCCTCTGAGACCACAATTGGTCATTGAGCCATTTGAATGATGGGCTCTTGACTTCGTCGGACCCATTAATCCTCCATCAAATCAGAGGACATACATTCTGGTGGCGACTGAATATGTTACTAAATGGGTCAAGGTTGAGTCACTGCCTAAGGCTACAGAGGACTCGGTAATACAATTCTTGTTCCATTTGTTTGTACGTTATGGACTTCCGAGAGAAATAATCACATATGGTGGACCACAATTTGTTGGAAATAAACTAGCTGCAACACTTAACAATTACCATGTCCAACATAAGATCACTACCCCATACCATCCGCAGGCAAATGGGCAAGTAGAAAGTAGTAATAAGGTCATAGAATCAATTTTAAGAAAAACTATTGCAGCGCATAGGCGTGATTGGGCCGCTCGGCTACCTGAGGCATTGTGGGCCTATAGAACCACGTGGAGGAGTACGACAGGCTATTCGCCTTATCAATTAGTGTTTGGAAAAAAACCAATTTTTCCCATAGAATTTGAAATCCAAACACTACGAACTGCACAGGAAGTCGGCCTAGATTTAAGTGAGGCGCAAATCAATCGACTACAACAGGTTAATGAATTGGACGAAATTAGGCTCTCTGCATTACAGAATATAGCGTTGATTCAGTAGCAGCGAGCTAAGTGGCATGATGCACTTATTAAGAATAAAGTCTTTCATGAAGGAGACTGGGCTGTGTTATACGACTCTCGGTTTCAGGACTTCCCGGGGAAAATCCAGACTCGATGGTTAGGACCATACGAAATCTAGAAGGTACACGACAATGGGACCCTTACCCTGATCACAATCGACGGTTCTGGATATGCATTCAAAGTAAATGGCCACCGAGTTCATCTTTATCGAAAGCCACTCACTCGGGAATCCTTCTGTCAGCAACTACGACAAGATACTGATTTGGAAGTTTTAGGAGAAGAAGCGAAATCTTCCTCACCTGTAACTTAAGCAATTCATTTCATAACTTGTACATAACATCCTGTATATACGTTTTTTTGATTATCTATTTGGCTATGTTATTTGTGTGGTTTTGCTGTTCCTTTTCAAAAGGAACAGCATTTGTGTGGTTTTGTTGTTCCTTTTCAAAAGGAACAACATTTGTGACATTTTGTTCCTTTTCAAAAGGAACAACATTTGTGTGATTTTGTTGTTCCTTTTCAAAAGGAACAACATTTGTGTGATTTTGTTGTTCCTTTTCAAAAGGAACAACATTTGTGTGATTTTGCTATTCCTTTTCAAAAGGAACAGCACTTATGTATTTTTGTTGTTCCTTTGCGAAAAGGAATAGCACCTGTGTGTTTTACTGTTGCTTTGCGAAAAAGAACAGCACTTGCGTGTTTTTGCTGTTCCTTTGTGAAAAGGAACAACACTTGGGTGTTTTTGCTGTTCCTTTGCGAAAAGGAACAGCATTTGGGTGTTTTTGTTGTTCCCTTGTGAAAAGGAACAGCATTTGGGTGTTTTTTGCTGTTCCTTTGCGAAAAGGAACAACATTCGCGTGTTTTTGCTGTTCCTTTGCGAAAAGGAACAACAATTGGGTATTTTTGCAAAGGAACAACACTCGTGTCTTTTTGCTGTTCCTTTGCGAAAAGGAACAGCATTTGAGTGTCTTTGCTGTTCCTTTCTCGGAAGGAATATCATTTGCGATTTTTGTTGTTCCTCTCAAGGAAATGGTATCCCACGAATAGATTCTTATCTCAGAAAGGCCATCGGCATGTTCTTACCCTTATTGGATGCTTTGCGCCCATGGTCTCCCAATCTTTTAGATACAGCAATGAATTTATGCGATGAACATAAACCATGATATACCGAAATCAGCACATCATAAATTGCTATTACTATGAAGCCAGTATGGATAAGAGGACAAGAGGAAGGACATTAACTTTTCATCTCCACTGTCATTGTCTTATTCGTGAACCCTGGTTTGGTGATCTTTATCATGACGATTCCCCTAAAATCTTTCTTGATTATTACTAAGGAATAAGAGCAAATGATTTATATCTGTCTGTTGGGATTATAAGACTTCTTCCACCATTCCCCGCTCTTAAGGAGTGCGGAACCACCCTTATGTGGAAATAAACAAAAAAGAGGTGCTCTGCAAGGAAAAACAAAAACAAAATATGAAAATTGTCAAATGCAGGATAGGTGGTCTCATTCAGAGCTAGCCTACCATGATCATAAGGATGGAAGCGAAGTGGCATTCCCATTACGTCCACTACACCAGGGATATGGTCCGAAGGTAAATTAACAAGCAAACCTTGGAACAGGGGGTCTCATCACGAGCCAGCCTGACCACGTTTCGTGCCTACCTTGTGAATGGCATTATGGTTATCTGGTTACCAAGCCGGCATAATGGCCTGCATTTTGACAAAGCACTCTTCAGAATATACACAAAGGATCATGGTTCCGGAGGGTGAAATAAACAACTCTGCCAAGGTTATGAACACCTGTTGGCAGCAGAGCTCTGTTAATGGCATCGAAGTCGTAATATTTACACCAACAGGTATGATATTAAATCCTTCTGTCTCTTATATCCTTTGCATAAATCATATGTCACACCCCGATATATATCGCATGAATATTTATTACCAACGATCATGGCAACAGAACTGACAACGACTACTGGAGATTTCGTACATTTGGCAGACGTCCAATTCCCCTGTTCCTCATTATATCACGTAGGCTCTCATATAAAACATGATCTACCTTTTTGCCTCGGTTTCGGTATTTCGTTGTTTTTTTTACAACATGGCATAATTCGATATGCTTTACTTTATGATTTGACTCCCGACTGGTTGTTTCTCCTCTCTTTGACGGCTGGGGGTAGCCTATCAGATCGCGGGGGGGAGGTAACCTCATTACTGCAGGGGTTACGTGGCTGCACACCATTCGGGCAAGATAATGTACGAAGGAATGACATGATTTAACGGTATGATGATTTCATCCTACGGAGATTGCCGTCGATGATCCTTTTTTCATTACATGCTCTGTGATACTTTCCAAAAATTGGCATTGATCATCCTCTCTGTGTCGCAAATACCGCAAGTAGTTGTTGTTCCATTTCTGAGTAGAATCATTGGCGAAAAGACGGTCCGAAGTGAATCTCACAAGCTAACAGTTTTCGCTGCTGCTCGTAAAATCCTGGAAAACGCAGGATGGTTGAATTACTTCAACCGCCTACAAGAATCAAACAAAGTAGTAGCATTAGAATTCCTGCAAAATTTGCAGGAAAACCACTCCATAGTAAGAGGAAAGTGGATAGTGGTTACGGAGGACATCATTGCAGAAGTCTCAGGATTACCAGCTGCTGGACCCATATGGACGCTGAAGAAGGAAAGATTGCAAAAAGCTATGGAAATGTTCCAGGATGAAGGCCAAAGCTTGACAGTCAAAGGGAAAGGAGTTATGCCGGCAACACTTGGGGAACCCTGGACTGAGCTGGCGAAGACAGTGCAAAGTTACATCACCTGCGAAGGAAGAAAAGACGTGGTAAGGCTTCGTCACTTAAAACTTTTAGTTGTTTTAAAAGGAAAATGCTCTGTTAATCTCCCTGCACTTTTAAATTCGCTGTTACATGACGCGGCCCTAAGCCTGAAGAAGGCCCAGCATATAGATGCAGTTGTCAGCCACCATGGACTGATCCGGTTGATAGTGAGCCACAGTCTCACCCAACAGCAGAGCACTTGGGAGGAATTGATTGAAACAGTCAAGGGGGGATTGGCTGTACAACCCCCAAAACTTGAACAGTCCTCCAGTATGCCGGAAAGTTCAGAAAGACGCAAGGAGCCAGCAGTAGAAAGACATGCTACTTCAAAACAGAAAGAACCCTCCGGTATGCCAGAACGAAAAGAAGAACCCAGAGAACCTGTTGGCACACCCAACCAACTTGAAAGACCAAGGAAGCCAGCTCGGTTGGCTCGGATACGAGGAAGGCTAGAAAGGATTCAGGGAACCACGGCCCAACCAATTGAAATTATGGACGAACCTCCAGAACTAGAAGGAGGACTCTCTGAAGGAAACGCTGAGAAATTAGAGGCCGAGACTGACCAGCCGGAAGGAGAAATTAAAAAGGGAGATGAACGCTCTGAGGAAGAAATGACCACTGAACAGAGCAACCAAGGAGATGAACACTCGAAGGAAGAAGAGGCCACCGAACAGGGCAATCAGGAAGAAGAAATTGCACAGGCAGGGGGTAGCCCGTTGCAGGACCCTCCAGGTGAGGAGGAATTGGCCGCAGTTCTGGCCAATATGGGAAAATATGGCCAGCCCTCTGGCACAGGAGGTGTCCCTGACAGTCCCCCAGAAGAAGAATTACCCGAGGAAATGCATGCAGAAGAGGCAAAGGAGGAAAACCTGCCTGGATATGATAATCAAATAGAGGACAACAATCAGGGACAATCTGTCCCCGAGACACCGAAAGATATCCCAGATGAAGAAGGGACGAGCTTAAGGGCCAAACCCTCTGCGGAGGCAAAGGAAATTACGAAGTTAAGAAAGAAACAACAGAGGTTGCTGGGCACCATAGCCAGACTCCGGCAGCAAATTCGAATGTTGAAAGCCAGTCTGAGAATACAGAAGACCATAAGAAAAAGGAGGAGGACCACGGCAGCAAGAAGCCCGAGGACAAGAACCTGTTTTGTTGGTCGAAACCCCATCAGGAGACCTACTGACGAGGAACAATCTGCTGTTCCAAATAATAATGAGGAACAGGGTGTTGTTCCAAATGACATGGAGGAACAAACTGTTGTTCCAAAGAGTAGGGAGGGGCAGACTGCTATTCCATCTGGCCCTGAAGAACGAATGGACATACCAATGGAACAACAAGAGGCTCCGATGGTAGAAGGGCCACAACAACCCTTTATTCGCGTTAAGAAAGAAACATAAAGCAAAGAGGTCCAAACAGAAGCACCACCCTCGGGCATAATTCGGGTCCTAAACTCCAAGCAACGTAATAGAAAGGTCCAGGTTAAACTTCCAGCCCGTACGGCTTTGTGGAAAAAGGACCCAAAAACCAGAACCTTGCATAAAATGATGAAGGAAGCTCAGCAAGAAGCTGAGTAGTTGCGAGAACAGACAGTCCCAAAGGAGAAATACGAAGAGCTCCAACAGCAACTTCGAGACATCAGCCAGTCCGAGAGCCAGGCCTGTGAAGGATGGAAGAAGGAGCAGGAAAAGGTTGCTAAGGTAACTCATCGATTAGATAGTGTTGTTAAGCAGATGGACACCGTGTGTTCCTTATATACTGATGTTTTGACTTGTAGGGCCCCTGCTAGAAATTATGCTTTATTTTTGTTTGAACGATATCTGAGATTAAAAGTAAAAGCCGTTAGGGCAGGAGCACTTATCCACATCAACACTGTTAATGACCTTATAGACTGTTGTAAGCACTATGGAGTTAAAGTTCAAAGGTTATTATGCGAGTTTTACCTGCACAATCTTGCGCTAGACCAGGAAACTGATTTAAATCCTGGCCCTTCTGTTGGTGATATACAACTCCAAGCCTTTATCTCATTTGGGGTTAATCAGTTGAAATGGCTCAAAGCTTACAACACCTTCCAAAGACAAGAGAATAGCTTAGATTTATGGGTACGAGCTGAACCTAGAGACCTAGTGACGCTATGGAGAGAACATAGGAGTCTTATGAGGATCCCAGGTGTCATTGAGATATTAGGTCCCATGCACAAAGACTTGATCCGAAATAGTCTGGAATACTTCCTGACTATTAAATATCTGGCCATCGATGCTGCAAAATTTTGATATCAGACTTCTAACCCAAACATCCAGCTCAGGGAACCCTTCAAATATGAGAATTTTGAGTTGGCTGCAAGCCGATTGAGTCTCTATGGGGAACAGATTCTGCGAGCAGGGCCATCCTGGTTGGGGTATCGATTTCGCAGTCCAATTATTTGGCACCCTGCACCCGAATATCAGGCCTTATATGAGATGCTTGCAGATCAAATAGATCAGTTCTTTGACCATCTAGTTGCTCATCATGGTTGTCGGCCTCCTCACGAGATCCCTTCTCCAGCCTATTCTCTCACTGCTTTGCATGTCAACTATAACATTTTCATGAGGCCATGAAACAGGGTAAGCAGGGGGGTGTGTGGAGCACTTGGAAGGTATGCTTTTGACAAGCAATTTAGTGGTTTTTCAATAACAATTCTAACTTTTTCTGTATCATGAGTTCAAAGAAGATAAAGGATTTTGGTAAAATATGCGAAAATAGACAAAGGAAGCTCAAGTGCTGATAATTGACATTTTCTATGCAGGAAGACGTGGAAACAGGGGATTGTTGATCAAAAGCAAGGAGCAAAGGGAAAATAACTACTGTCCCTCCAGCAAGGCACCGAATGTGGATGAGATCAAGCAAAATTAGAACCGAATAGCCCAGGGAAAGAATGCAGGATACCAGGTCGGAGAGCGCGAGAAGGAAAAGAGAAGAATTGAACGATTAGCGAATCCCTCAGGATCTTTGAACATGAGGGATCGCTGCTTTAACTTATCTTTTTGATTGTCTAGATACCTCTGTCATTTCTGTTATATAAAGGCACCATGCCATTGAGCAAAGGATGACTGTTTTTTATGATTCTAAGTTTCAGAACAAACCGTGATCATTGAGTCTCACTGAGACCTGATTTTGTATACTTTTGATGCGATTAATATAGAAGACTTGGTGTTCATTTCGTCTCTGCATCTGGAGTAACTTAAGGCAGTGTACCCTTGGCAGTTAAGGGCCCAGCTCCGAAGGACACTTGCTTTTGTATTATTATATGGTGATTTGTGCGTGATTTGTTTATTTCTGTTATTTAAGTAATCTGATACATATTTCATGTGATATGATATGATTGATATGTGAATGATTTCTTTATCTCATGTCTCTGCACTGTACAATTAGATCTATTTGAGTTGCATCTTTCAGTTATCTCTGTAACAGAATGTTAGCCTAAATGTATCATTATTAGATCCATGTGAAATAGTATTTGTGAGACTTGCAAGCCATATTACTTCGTTCAGGAGCGTAGTCATATCATTTATTATTCTCAGATTGTTGTAGTAGTATAGAACATGTACATACGAATGAGAATTGCTGTTTCATAATTCATTGAGGATTGTTGTTCCATTTGATTACTGCTGTTCCATTTATTGTTGTTCCATTTCCAGATTGCAGTTCTATTTTACTTTCCACCGTTTTATTTACCTGCCTTTGTTGTTTATGGTGTGAGAGAAGGCCTAAGGCTGTAGTGAGCCTCAGTAAGACGTTGCTTAGCTCCCTGACCTATAAGTCCATGCTCTAATTTCCTTTCTTCATCAGTTTCTAAAGGGATGGGTTATTGCTTCCGTACCCTTGACTGATCAACTGCCTTGTGTGATTCTATCATTTGAGTTAGTTTAGTTATAGCTTAGCATCTGTTTCCTTTTGAATCATTAGAACGCTATACTACTGTGCATTACTCGGACAAATAGCCTCGGATTGAGCTACTCCTTGCAATAACAAATCGTTCCAGGATTGACTTATTAATGTGGGATAATTAGTGGTGTGAGAGACCCTAGTTACAGCTCTACACTTTATAGGTTGTGATAAAGTTTAACATTGTTTGTAAGAAATGCAAGAATTTTTTTCAAAACCCTTCTTTCTTAATACGTTTCAAGCATGTCTCTACAAGCATCATTGGTTTTATGGTTCCTTTCTTCAATAGTGAAGAAAATTGTTTTTCTCCTGAATACCTTTTTTTTTTTTGTAAGTTAGTAGAAGTATATTAATTCATAAAAATACATAAAATACATATTTCGAAATGACTCTGCAGACCATTTCACTTTCCGCTTGGTAGAACAAAAGTTGAACTGAGAACTATACGAAAACTTGCCTACTCACTGGGAAGACAGGCCTGACCAAGACATAGACAAAATAGACTAACTAAACTTCCCATTTAGTGTTATAGACTAAAAGGAGTTAACTGCGTAGGGTTACTTGAATCCAAAGACATAACAAAAGAGGGACTAAAAAGACCTGAGAGAGACCAAAATTCAGACAGGAAGTCTTCAAAGGCTAGTTGGCATAGAGCAGAGTATTCCACCAAACCTACAGCTCAAGTTCCACGTAGTCTTTGAAGGTGGCATTGGGGCCAGCTGCTTCCTTAGCCTGTTCAGAATTCGGTGCTTTCTGGGCCTTCTGGTAATGCTCCACCGGGGCTTTGATAACTTCCGCTGGGATATCAATGGCAATGTTCATACCTCGTTGGACAGACAGTTTAAAAACTTGGTGAAGGCACTCAGATCCTCTACCAATAATTTGATTTCCTTTGTGAGCGATTTCATGCATATTTCCAGAGAATTAAGTATGGCTGAGTTTTTATCCGAAGCCAGCATTGTTGTGTGGTAGGCTTCTTTCATGGCGTCACCCTACTTGACCAACACTTTGGCTAGCATGGTTTTGATGTGCCATGCCTCACTCTATGTCCTGACAAACTGTGTGGCTCTAGTGGTCTGGGTTCCTGGATCTGCAATCCACTCAATTTCCTCGTCAATTGATTGCAATTCTAGTTTCTCTTGCTTCTCATTAACTTCGGCTTCCAATTCATTGATTATATTCTTCCCTCTGGTTGAGACTTGTGTTTCATAAGCCTCCCTTTCTCTTTTCAACTCTCGGATGGCAGATTCATTGCGACAACACTTGGTTTCTATCTTGCTATTGAGGGTGACAGAGGGTGATGGAAACTCTTCAAAGAACTAGACACAGAAACAAGAAAAGCATTGAGGAGTAAGAGTTGGTTGAGGAAAAAAAGATGAAGGAAGGTTTTGGTGAAACACTATAGATATAGTGGAAGAATGAGCGCCAAGGTTGAGTAAGGCTTGCATATATCCCGAGAATCTGGCCGAGTTACTTCTCTTTCTTTTCCAGCATGTCTGGCACTACCTGCAATCCGAGGCATCAAATTTGTCATGCTGGAGGTCTCTTGTCATGGGCCACATGTCATCTGCTAAGCCTAGAGTTCTCTGAAAATCATCTTTCTGCAGTATTTTCTTCATCTTCCACTATGGGTGATGGTGTCTACCCTCCCCAATCCATTTCGGGGTAGTATGATAGGGGATGTGAGCCTTGAAGGCTATCTTCATTTGCTATTAAGGCGTGTCTCGTCAAACTGCTACACCCCTCCTCCCTGTAACGAGTGCCTTGTCTTGAAATATGTCAACACTGGTCCCGAAGTTTTGAGCATGTGACATCATGCCAACAGGTGTGTGTGAAGGTAATGCGGTGATCAATCCTGTAGTTGGCGAAACAATTGGCCACTACATTTGTTGTTCTTCTTACCACTTGCAAAATGATTCCATCGAGGCTTGAAAGGTGCTCAGGTATGAGCTCTGTGACCTTGGCCAACCTCCAATTCTCGGTTACCTTCCCTAGTTTCGATCCCATCCACATTTTCCTTGCGGCATTGATAGCCAAAAGAGAATCCCCTTCCACCACTGTAGCTCGTTTTCCCAGGAAAACAAGTATTCAGAGCCCTTGTTCTAACGCCGTGAATTCCATATCATTATTGGTTCCTTCTCCTAAACATTGGCTGAAAATATGTTGAATTTTCCCTTTGTAATATTCGAAGTTGAGTTTGTGAAAGCCTATTAGTGGTGGTATCCAGACATTCAAGGATGGGCCTTGTTGCTATCGCAGTTCAGATGGACTAGAGATGGTGCCTGCCTCAATTACAAAATTCTACAGAATTTGTAAGTTAGTCACTGAGAGATCCTTGTTCTATTTTGCTTTCCATCTGTTAACATTTGTTTCCCTCATGTTTTGCAGTATGGTGGCTCTGATAAATTCTATGGTTTTTGCTTCATTTTGAAACACCTGTTTGTTCCATTCTTTCCATACCGACCACACTATGAACCCAGGGATTAGTTTCCATAATGTATTGACTATTTTGGATTTGCAAAACTTACTTTTCTGATTCCCTACGCTTTCTTGTATTGAGTCTTTGTTTCTGTCCGTGCTTTTGAAAATGGTTTCCATCCAGTTCCATAGGCTTTCTATCTAGCTGCAAACATTGAGGGGATGGTTCATGGACTCTTCCTCATTTTCACATAGGGGGCAACATGAGGGGCCTATGAACCCTTTTTTTTGAAGGTTCTCCTAGGTAAGATTTCTTTTGTGCATCAAGAGCGAAAGAAATTTTTTAATCTTTGGCCATAGTTCAACATCCCATACTCTGTTATACCAATTCACTTCCCCCCTTGGTCTCTTCCTTCGATGTATCCTCTCACTTCTTTGAGGGAGAAATTACCGCCCATGAGCTTGCCCCATTGCAGTTGATCTGCATCATAAGCATTCCTTATTTTCCTTTTAGCCAGCTCCATTTGCAACACCCTCATAATGTTGTCCTCCTCTTCATGTTGTAATGTATCGATAAAGATCCATTGTTGCCAAGCTTGATTACTGTTGTTAGGCTTCCAGTAATGATTCATGGTTATATTCCCTATTTCTTGGTTTATTCTCTGAATGGTGAGGAAATATGGGCTTTCCATCCTAGGTAATTGTTGCCATGCATCCACACAACACAGAGCAGTCTGTCCATTACGGATTTCCCAAAAACTTTGTTCCTAAATTATAAGTCGATTATTTCTAGAAAGGTTCCAGATTGGAGATCTATCTGGCAGTTCCTACATCCTGATAAGATTCTGAGGGCTATAATTAACTGCATATTTAGATTTCCTATGTTTTGCCTAGGGTATGTTTGGTTCTTTAACCCATCTCCACCATAACTTAGCTCCACAAGATTGGTTGATAGTATAAGGGTCCTAAATATTTAACCCACCCAGGTGTTAGGGTTTGCAGATCTTATCCCATGCCATTAAAGACCACTTCTGATTAACTGAGTTTCCCAACCAAAAAAAATCTTTTTCGATGAGACAAATTTTCTGAAGAACACCTTTATGTGCTGGGAGAATAGATAACATGAATTGAGGAATAGCCTGGAGGATAGATTTGGTTAGGATAAGGTGGCCTACAAAGTTAAGGGTCCTATGAGTCCAATGCTGACAATGCTTCTCTAGATTGGCAATCATTTCTTCCCAATGCGATTTTTGCCAGGATTTGTCTGTCAGTCGAAAGCCTAGGTATCTGGACAGGAGGTTACAGCTTCTGAATCCGAGGACATTAGAAAGGTTTTTCTATACTGTTAGGTGCATGATAAAAAATAATATGGAATATTTAGCTAGATTGAGTTCCATACCTGAAGCAAGGCTGAAATGGTTAAGAATGTTTTTGAAACTAACAGCCTCTTTGACTAAGGGTGTGCCATGCAGCATTATGTCATCAAAAAACTGCTGATGAGTGGTTGCAGGGCATGAGAGTAGGGGTTGGAGTCCTTGAATCAAGCCATCCTCTTTAGCTTTTCTGATAATCCAGCTGAGACCTTCCATTAATATTACAAACAAGAAGGGGGATAGGGGATCCCCTTGCCTGATGCCACGAGAAGGTGTGAACTGGACTATTGGAGCTCCATTAACCAGAATTGAGAGTTTGGTAGATTTAACTAGGGCTAGGATCCAAATTATTTAATTCTTCACAAAGCCAAAGGTAGTAAGAGTAGCCTCCAAGTAGTGCCAACTAACTTTATCATAAGCCTTCAAAAGATCCAGTTGCATTAGCATGCCAGCTTTTCTCTGAGTTTGGAGGGTGTGAATCATCTCTTGAGCTAGAAATATGTTATCCATAATCTATCTCCCTTCTACATAACCAGATTTTTCTTCTGAGATGATTCCTAGAAGAATTGTTTTTAACCTATTAGCTATGACTTTAGATATAATCTTATACAGAACATTGCACAAAGCAATTGGTCGAAATTCCGACGAAGTGTTTGCTTCCTCCTCCTTTGGTATAAGGGTTATGAACATAGAGTTGAGGGATTTTAGGATGGAAAAAGAGTACGGGGAATCCTCCACCACTTCCCAAACTTCTGTTTTGATTATATCCCAATAGGCTTTGTAAAAGTCGATGGTGAAACCATCTGGTCTTGGAGCCTTACCATTGGGCATTTATTTCATTGCTTCTTCCACTTCTTCCAAGGTGATTGCTTGATTGAAAGCCTTGTTTTGATCCTCTATAATGAGCTTGGGAATGGAAGCCATTAGATACATAATGGCTTCCTCTTTATCAATGTTGGGTTCCAAAGCTATTTGGCTGACATGGTTTATGAGAAGGGTTGAAATTTCATGATGAGTTTGCAAAAAGGTCCCTTGATCATCCTTTATTCTTAAGATTTTATTAGCACTCTTGTGATCAATGGCAGATCTATGAAAGAATTTTCTGTTCTTTTCACCTTCCCTAAGCCATTGGATTATAGATTTTTTCTTCAATAGAGCCTCCTCCTGCTGACATCTGGTCTGCTACTCCTATATGAGCTTTTGTTTTGTGTTTCTAGTTTCTTGACTAATATTCCCCTGAATCCGTTCTTTATGAATCTGTTCAATTGATCCTCCCACACCTTCTTTACTTTAAATATGTTGCTAAAGACTTCTTGATTCCACGAATTTAACCTAGTTTTGATATGTTTAATTTTAGCTTGGAGCATGTACATCTTAGTGCCTCTTATACCTATCAGTTCACTCCACCATTATTTTATTTCCGATGTAAACTCTAGATGACTGAGCCAAAAATTTTCAAATCTGAAGGGCTTATTCCTTGGTGTGCCTAGGATGGTTGCATTCATTATTATGGGCCAGTGGTCCGACCCTCCACTAGGTAGTATGTCTGAATCTATAGTGATCCCTTCCAGAAGGATTGTTTCAGTTACTAAGAACCTGTCCAATCTAGAGGGGATTTTCCTATCACCCACTCTTTTATTGTTCCATGTGAAAACACTGCTCTTAGGGATGATGTCTACCAGCTTGGCTAATTTGATAAAGTCTTGGAAAGCTTCAGTATCCCGACTGAGCATTCTGATTCCTCCTTTTTTTCCATAAGCGAAGTAATCATGTTAAACTCTCCTAAAAAATAGCTTTTGCTTGGGAATATATCTGTTGGAGGTTGGATAGAGCTCTAAGAAATAACAATTTTTCCTCTAGTTTTTGAGGGCCATAGACATTTGTGCATAGATAGGTGTCAGGATTCCCTACTATTTAGATTTCTATTGAGATGTGAGCTCTAGCCACTTCAGAAGATATAAGCTGGATAACCTGAGGATCCTAAAGAATGGGAAAGCTTCCTTCCCATCCATTTCTTGCTATTTCCAGGCATTCCACCCTTGTGCCCAATCTTTTAATGATGTTTTCCATTTTTTGCTGGAGCATTTAGTTTCTTGCAAAAAAATCATATATGGTTGATCCTTTTTGACTTTATTTTTTAATAACCTCTGCTTATTTAGGCTATTTAGCCTTCTATCATTCCACGAAAGTACTTTCATAATAAAATATTTTTTAGGAGGTTAGTGTAAATGCCTCAAGGGCTTTCATCTTACCTGAGTTTAGGAGCATTTGACCAAGCTCTTGTAATTCTTCATTGTTTGTTCTTTGCCCTCGTTGTTTCTTGTGCTTTGGGTTGGTTTTAGTTTTATGCAATCCTTGAGCTCTCACCCCTAGGCCTTTTTTTCTTTCCATGCTTCTTCTCTGCATATGCATCTCTGCTTGTTGACTTGCTATGAATAACGTGTTGATTCTTCTCACCTCCTCTTACGATATGAGTTCAATGCCTTTCTTTCTCCATTGTTCTACCATGTTTGGTACGTCCACTCCTTCATGTTATAGAATGTCTCTTAGTTCCATATCCTCGAGTTCCATTTCACTAGTTAACATTTTTGAATCCTCTTTTAGCCCTTTTGTTGGTCCCAAAATAAGAGGGAAGTTGTTCACTGGATTAGAAATGGGTTCTTGTGTCACTGGTGTGGTTGTGGTTTGGCTTTCTCGCAATGGTTCCTGCTCTTGAGTGGTGTCCTCTGGTTCCATCTCTGATTCCATGACCTCAAAAGCATTTCCTGTACTTCTAAAGGAGGTACTTGATTTATTTTGTTGTCTTTTGTTTGCTCGATGTCTAGCATGAGGTTGAATAAAAGCCTCCTTACTCTTAACCCCTGTGTTTTAATTAGGTTTCTCCATCATTCTCTTCATTGAGCGTTCTCTGATTAGATGTCCATGTTCATGATATTTCCTACAGAAAAATGGGATTTTCTCATAGTCTATGGCTTGAAAATACCCCTCGTCTCTATATTCCAACCGTAGACCCTCAAGCAGAGCTCCCAAAACATCCATCTCGACACAGATCCAAACACAGGAGGTGTATCTCTTTTGTAATGTTGCCTTTAAGGATTTGATGAAGGTTCCTAATTTATTGCCTGTCGGTTCAAGTGCTGCATGTCCCTAGTAGTCAATGGGTAGAGAAAATAGACGAATCCAGACAGGTGACTATTTGAAGGTTTCTTGCTCTGGTGAGAAGTTGCGCTTCTCTCATGTATAGACCTACTGAGGTGAAGAAATATGGGCCTCCATCAAAGATGCAATCATTGTCATCCAGATTGGTGAATACCATTGTGAAGAAGCCTTTGGCTCCTAGGTGGAGTCTTATATCTCCTCTGGGTTTCCATTACTGTTTGATCCACAAGCACAGGGCTCATTCTGTTGGCTAGAAACCCATAAGTTTGTAGATCACTACATGTTCTGCCATGTGTTCTCTGTACACCTCTAGTTCTGGGCCAGAGATTATTACGCTTAGGGTTTCAGTTGCATTAGGCTTGCATGGTCCCTGGGTCTCTTTCTTTCTAGCTCCTGTATCTGTTCCTTCCTATCCTACCTTATCTTGGTTTGAATCCTTCTTTTTCCTTAATCGTTCATCCTCAATTTCCTTTTCTTGTGATTTATGTTCTGGGGCATAGCTTTCCTTGTCTCTGTCAGCTCTATTGTCACTTTTAATGGTTTCTTTTCATTTCTAGGTATCTTTGTCCCATTAGTTAGCTTTTCTTTATTTGTGAGATCCTCCTTTCCTGTCTTCTCAGAACCTGAGATTTGTGCCCCATCTAGTACAGTTTTACCCTTGTGCAACATTACCTGTTTATAAGATGGGGTCCTGTTGCACCTTGCGTTTCTCATCTGTAGGGTCAGAACCTGCCCTCTTCTATGAAGCTCTGTCACTCTGGCATTGCCTTCCTCCAGAATTCGTACTCTTACTACAATTTGAACAGGTATTCTTCAAACCCTAGCTGCCATCATTTTCTCCTGTTTCTCTCTCCTCAACAAGATCTTATTTGCCATGAGTATTATTGATACCAATTTTACAAGAAGTAATCTTCTCCTGAATACCTTAATCAAAATGGGCACATATCTCTTTATCATTTCCAATACATAGATTCAAGATATAGACTAGAGTCTACTGTTGGACCAATGGTGGTTTCATCCTTACCAACATAATGTTCCCATACACAAAACTAATTTGTAATGAATCCATTTACAAAGGACTTTAAAAACATAGGGCCAATACGCGTTGGAGACTAGGGATTCTTTTCATTATTTGAAAATGTAACCAATAGAAAATATGATGGGGTTGTTTTAAAACATATGTATGATAGAATGCAGTGGAAATTTTATGTTTGTAGTAGTCTTGATAGGGCGTGGCAAAGGGTTGATCTTCCATTTGGTGGCACTTCACCCCATAAAAATGGAGTGCTTTATAAAATTAAATTGTTTTGGCTCGATCTCGACAAGTTGTATGAAGATTATCCTCGGTATGGGTATACAATCTATTGGTTTGATGTAATAATAAATGAATGGGGTTTTTCCTCTTTTGCTATCACTAGCATATGATGTATGCCATTAGCAATATACATGGATCATTTGATATGACTTTTCAATGATGACTCCACTTCTATATGGGCAATTAAAGAATTAGATCATTTCAAATTTGGTCAACTATGTGTTGAATGAAGAATTGACTACTTTGAGGATGATTGGGTTTTAGATGGAAGTTGTTGGAAGAAATCTCTACATATAGAAATAGCAAATGTCCTGGTTATCTTCCATTTTGAACAGTCCATAGCGTGGTTCTTATGTGCAACTATAATGAAGTTCCTTTCCTATTATATCACATGTTAACTGGCATCTGTTTTCCAATAGACATTGATAATTTAACTAATGAACATATGTCTGGGTTTTGGTACCGAATGCTGGAGGATCGCAATAATTTGATTGAGTATGGAAATGTTTTTGCAATTGATGCCCATATTTTTTTGTTGATGGGATTCCACCATTGGATATGGACATGGATTCTTAGAATTTTAGTATTCTTAGGAGTTCCAATGAATATTTTATATTATATACTCTCTATCGTTGTGGAAAATATTTCCATTTCTATTTCTGGTTATATACATAGTTTGGGCCTTTATGGTAATAATTTAAAACAATTCTTGTATTAATATTTATGATGTAAAATATTAAATATTGTTTCTCCTAAAGTTTTCTTGATTACATGTAAATTTGTCTGGATGATATGCATTTTTCTCTGTTTGTATAATTATAATTGCTATGAGTTATGTTATAAATGTTATTTGTATTGGATTTTGTCATTGATTCTCAAACAATTTTATATATTTACGTACATCTAATATTTTCATTTATATTTTGATAGTATATAGTTCCAAATTTTTAGATATACTTCCAAGACATATAATTCTTACAGTATTGTGTCCCAACAGTATGGGTCTTGTTTTGATTCTAATGTGATACATGAAAATTTAGACTTCTTTGTTTAAGGCATTTGGAAAAATTCATTTCTATTTTTAGGAATTTTAGAATATTCATTTTTGTTTATAGCCATTTGGAAAAAGCCTTGTACATTTTGATAAGTTTATATGGTTGGAAAAAATAACATATACACTTTTTATGTTTTTAAAAATCCTTATATTTCCAAAAAAAAAAACTTGTGCCTTTCTCATTGTTTTGTGTTTGTTTATACTAGATATTTGTTGTGTTCCATGTTTATGGTTCCATAATGGCTGTTTTATTATTCAATTTAGACATGTCATCTAAAGGCACAAGCAGGCATACAAGCAAAAAGAAAATTTCACCAGAATCACATGACAGGTCTAATGAAAGTCATCATTTATAGTATCAACAAAAAAAGGATGCCATAAATGAGCATAGGAGAGATACATGTCATATAAGAACGTGTGAAGCCACTCTTGAAAATGATTTTATAATTCCTAGTAAGTATCATACTATGGATGATATAATGGAAAGAACATTTCCTATTGATAGTTCAATATCGTAATATGCTGCTTGTGAGCATAATTTTGTTGTTCGATCTTCTCCTAAACAATGTTCATAACATTGGGGAAACATTTTTCATTCGAGAAGAACATCATATCGATAACGTGATGCAAATGTCCACCATAACCCTTCCGTGTATCCAATTGCATGTTTCGACCAAGGCCAAAGGTTGCAAAACATGCCTGGTGGAGGTAATGATGACATTGTGTGTGATTATTTTGATGATAGTTTAATTGGCCATTTGTTTGATAATTTGGAGCCAGTTTCTCGAAACATCGGATCTCCCAATCCCACTTCTTAAAGTAATTTGGTCCCACCAAGAGAATTAGTCATCCCTCATAGTATTTCGCATGGAAAAATGGAGGTAACGTAATATTATTTTGATTTTTTCAGCGATAGTGGTTGTTTTATTACATTCATCTATTTACAAACTTTTGTTTACTAAAATTATAATTCTTGGAATAGGATACAATGCGTTTTAATAGAGGACTACAAATTAATTCCCAAAGTGTTCCATTTACTAATCTGAGAAGTAAAATGAAGCATTTCATAACCTTCCAGTGCATTCTTTTCGACGATCAAATTGCCAAACGTATGTAAATTTTCAATGTTTTTTAATTTTCTTTTCATTTTTTAAATTTCTAGTTGGTTGGACATTTAATTTTGTGGCATATTTTATTTTCTTCGAACATGACACAACTCATTTCAATATATGCATACAAAATAACTTTGTAGATGTTCAATCTACTAATATTAGAACTGAAGAGGAACCATCTCATAGTGTTCATCCACGTCCCCAAACAAATCTAAATGTTGAGTGCATTTAATATTTTTGTCATTTTTTCATTTACAGTTGGTTGGACATTGCATTTTATAACATTTTATGGATAAAACATTATTTTATCTCATTAGTTGGAGAATTGGAATCCAAGACATCAAATTGCAAAACTAATGTAGATGTTTAATGCATTTGATTTGTTTTCCATTTTTGAATCTTTATTTGTTGGACATTTACTTTTATAGTGTATATATATATATATTTTTGAATATGGAAATAACTCATTTGAATAGAGGCACAGAAACTAACTACCAAAATGTTCCATCCAATAATGTTAGAATTGAAGAGAAACCATCTCATTAGCCTCATCCACATCAAGAAACAAATGTAAATTTTGAATGCATTTGATTATTTTTTCATTTATAATTTGTTCGAAATTAAATTTTAGAATCTTTTATGATAAGTAGACCTTTACATCCTCTAAGGTTTATGAAATGCGGGGCATAAATTTGGATGCTAGATTCATTCCACATGCTTCAAATTTTGGCAAGGGAATCTCATGTTTGTGAAGATGAAGCACATTTTAGAAGAAATTTTACTCTTCCAAATGGTTCTCAACATGGTCCAGCTTATAGAGAGCATATTAATTTTGATTAAAACATGGTTGCAGTGCATTAAATATTTCAAGCAAAGATAGATAGCTTGTTAGTTTTCTGAATGTAGCACATTTGCCAAGAATCATATCCCGAAATCCAAGTTTTAAGACATTCTGAAGGACCTGTTTACAGACAATGTAAGAGTGAAAGAGGAGCCCATCATTTTTTTCGATATAATAACATGGATCCTTGTAAGCAACCTCAGATTTTAAGAGTTCTTACTCAAGTTGAAGAAATTCTAATAGCATGTGTGAATCCTAGTTTCCAAGTGACACATGCACAAGGTGGGCAATATAAGTATAGTGGACATACAATTAGCTTTCCTACAGGTATTTCTACAATTGTACAAATTCTTCTCTGACATGTTGAAGATATTGACTTTCTAGTTGTGGGGAGATATGCCACTTTGTCGAAATATTATCAATGTTATGTCAAAAGATCTCGAGTGATGGTTGCATTTATTTTCAAAATCCAACATGATCAATATTATCGAGATGTTGTAATTGACTATGATTCAATGAATTCTCTACCCAAAATATGAACATATGTCTCCTCCAGGCTTAACTTTGTTGATTGTGATATTGAAGAATCTGAGATCAATGCAACTAATAATGAAGCATTTCTTGCCAAGCATTTTCCCTGTCATCCTTCTTCTTTTGTTACTCGGCTACCAAATGAATGAAGAGAAGTGGAAGAAATTAGAGCGTTCCTTGATAATGTTGATTCCTCACATGTTCAAGACATGGACTGGCCCAGTATTGGAATCTCTTTAGTGAATGAACATAATACATAGGAGTTATTAGATATGGAATTACCAACATTATTCCCCACTGCTGACGCTGATTGGTTGCAACTATGTATTTGTAGTGTTGAAATTCATGAGTATGCATTACATCTTCTTAGGTACTATGATCAGAGATTTGCAAGCCATCCTATCTTTCGATATCACCTATGGAACATGATAATGTGACATTGGAGACAAGAAACTGTTGTTGTTTTCGTAAAGAAACATTTACGTGATAAATCACCTACAACAATTGAAGAGTTGCATCAACAACTATCTAATTTACCAGATAATAAGGTGGCTAAGCATATTATGCAATTTTTTTCGTCTCGTAGAGGTACAAGGGCATAATGAACTAAGTGTCAAGATGAATTGACTCACATGATTACTCAGTTGGGATTTCCATCTTTATTTTTTACTTTACGTGCAACTGACACAAAGTGACCAGAGTTTCATAACCTCATGCCCATACATTCACATTCGCGTTCTTTAAATGACTATCATATCAAAATTGAGAGTGTTATCCAATACTCTCATATTGTTGCCACATTTGTGCACCATAGATTCAATATTTTTCAAGAAGAATTTATCTAAAAATATCTTAAAGGTAAGGACTTTTGATACAAGTTTGTGTTGTTGAATATATTTTCTATACTTTGTCAACTTTTATTATGATTCTATTTATGTTGTTTCTACTAACTATATCTTTATTGTTTTTCAGATATGAGTGGAAACATAGAGGTTCGACACATATCCATAGTTTTGTATGGTTGGAAGGTGCTCCTGACATGGAAAGACTTGATTGGTCAAATGGTTTTGATGTAAAATTTGCAAAGAGATTCTTTGGCAAATATGTAACTAAATGGAATCCATGTGACATACATCATCACAACATAATGGTTCCACGAAACCTCAATGATTACCATTTCCTATTGAATACTAGTCATATTTTCTCTTATAATCCTCATAATTATTATGAATAATTGTTAAACTGTGTCCAAAGGCACAAAAAGTGTAGTGTAGATTCTTGTTTGAGAGAAAAAGGTACTACTCTGATATGTCAGTACAATTCTCCATGGGATCTTTGTGATGAATCAAGATTGTTCATACGAGACCAAGGAAGAAAAAAATATGAGCCAACAAGAAATGATGACATGCTTAATGTACATAACATTTACCTCTTAACAATGTGGCATGGAAGTGTTGATTCCCAGCCAGTGCTTTCTCTCTATTCTCTCTTGAAATATATTCCTAATTATGCATCAAAAGAAGAAAAAAGGTATGAAAGTTATCATCATATATTAACTAGAATTCTAAATTCTATTAGCTCCAAGGATCATGCTTTATGTGCATATAGAAGGTTTCTTGTAGAAACATTTGTTGGCCGTGGCATTGGAGCACAAGAAACATGCCATATGTTGCTTAAGCTACCTCTTGTTGTTTGTAGTTAGAAATTTGTTTCCCTAAATGTTGGAAGAAAGGTTTTTAGGAAAATATCAAGGGATGGCTTGCAGTGTTCATCTGAGAATACTTTTGTTCAAAATTATCAGAAGAGACCCTTTTTCCTTGAACATCTATCTTTAATAGAAACAACAAATCTTGGACATTTGATAGAAAGCGTAAACAAGATCCATGGAAGCCTATAGATGGTCATGTTATTGATCATGTTTGGCCATGGTTTTATTCTATTTATAATGAGGCTTCAGATGAATTTGAAACCTTTTGTTGGACATAATTTCTCATGTACAAGCCATTTCATGACATTCTTGTAGAACTTGGCCTTTTAGCTTAAATTATGCTTGAAAATCGGAGGAATTTCCGATATTGAGCATGGCATGTTAATCGAAATCCATCAATTGTCGACAATATTGAAGATGAAGAAGATGGTGATTTTTCTAACCAATAAATGAATCTTGAATATGGTTTTTAAGTATGGTCAATTTTCTCTCAATGCTGCTATGTTTGCATTTTGTCTCCTCACGATTTCTTCTACTACTTTTACATCTTTGGGGCATAACCCAGTTTAATTACCAGGTCCTCTAATGATTTTATCATGGCATCCTTAACCAAAGATGACATGTTTTCAAGTTTTAATTGTGAATGTATGTTGCTGAATAAGGCCTGCAACTTCAATGATTTCATGGTACTGTTGATCAAAGTGGACTATATCATTTCAGCGGTTTGTTTATGCAGGTCTATTTGGTTAATGGGATGAATCTACTTAGTATCAAAGGAGAATATAGTTTTCTTGTAATCAACTGGAGTCTCTGGAAATGGAACTTGTGCTTTAAGAAACATAATTATTTATCTTAGTCTGCTCAGTGATATGCATAATTATTTGTATCTATGGTCATATCCTAGGCTCTATATTATGGTTTAATAAACATGATACAATGTGTAGAAATTGATCAACATAATAAGAGAAGGTGTACTAAGTAGAATGTTTCCTCATTAGGGATGTCCAATGGATTATTGACTGTGGATTACCATGTTCATCTAATTTTTTCAAAGGGAGTGAGAAGATATCATCTTGATGGTAAAGAAACAAATAAACCAACACTCAAGCATATTTAAAAGTCCTTTCAGTAGAATATTTGAGGAACTGGTCATGAATTGATTCTACAATGAACTCACTATAATTGAAAATAGGGGGTTTCTCAATAGTTACAAAAACTAATAAGAAGCCAAAAATGGCCTCACCAACCCACTGATTAGATTGATAGCTAGGTATGCATGAAATAATTGAAATCACTTGTTTGATCATCTCAGGGAACATAAAGGATGAGTATGGGGAATTATTCTTGGGAAATTGGGCATCCTTTGGGAGAAAAGTCTCAAAACTCTTGGCTCTTTGTGCGAAGGTTAGGCTTTTGTAAAATTACATAAAGGAATCTACTGAAAATGTTTGCAGAGAGTAAGAATTTGGCAATTGGAGCATTTTGGAGATGGATTTTGCAATTATGGTGAAGAGGATGTCACTGTTTTGGGCCACAATTTCCCTCTGACTAGGGATATACCTAAATTGACACTAGGAGATGAATTTGGGGAAGTGGGGTGTCTGGGGAATTATGAATTGTGATAGGAGAGAATCCTAGAGGCCGAGTTCATTGCTCTCATCCAAAAAGTTCTCTTTTAACTAGTCGTGAAGCTCATAAAGGTCAAATTCACAACTAGTTTTAGGAATATTGTAGTCCTAGTCTACCAGTGGTTGGTGGTCTAAGTCTATGGTAGGAGGGAGCATAGGATTGTAATCAAAGGCCTTGGATTTTCCTTTAGGTTCCATTTTAGAAAATAAAATAACAAATAATTTAGAATTACTTGGGGAAAATAGGTGAAAACTGGTTTTTGGATGTAAATTGATGGCTAGGCACTTGGTTGTAATGACTAGTTCTGATGACTAGTCATAGAGATGGCATGGATTACTAGGTAGGTGTTGGGGTAGACTCTATTTGGTTGAATGTGCACTAGGACTTCCAATTTCCTGTTATCCTAACACGATGAAAGGAGGTGATTAAACGGGCTATAGTGGGTTATATAGGAATTTTTTTTTTTACCATTGTTAATTTACCATTAAAACAGAGTGGGTCCATTGTCGTGGGAGCGGATAATAATTTATTTACCCAACGGTTTGTTGATGTGGCGATAGGAGTGTGAGATGATAGCATCATATTGGGGGAAAAGTAGTGATGGGAGGTCATTTTGGCGGAAGGGAAGTGGGATCCGAGGTGATGGACAGGGAGTGGGGGAGTAGGGAATACTGTAGGAACAAGGTGGGCATGGGAGGTCCACCTAGCGGAACGCAAGTGGCACAGGAGTGAAGGGGGGGTTAGAGGTTAGTGTGAGTGGGCACAATATTGTAGTTTTCAGAGGGCGAGAGGGGCGGTTAGTGGTTTTAAGTGTCGGGGGTAGAATTTCCCAGAAGCCACCATGCTTCAAAACATTTCCACCTTTTTTCAGACCCCCCATTGTGATTAATCATCACAAGGTCTCGGGGGAGCCGAATATGATCCAGTTCCATTGATTTGGGTGGGGTTGATCGAGGATGTTTAGACATGCACCCACTTTATTTCATAGCAAAAAAATATGTCGCATCAAACTTTATTTACAAATTCGGAATTGTGATTAATTTAGAAATTAATCTGAACATTAATTCTATCTAAATAGCCTATAAAGGCGCATTTAAACATGCAGGCCTATTAATTTTATTCTAACTAATCTAATTCAACCAAGATTAAATTGTGTGGCTGATTTTTCACTAACCTAAACTAAGATTATTTCATCCATCCTGATCACCGTTAAACATGGTGATTAAAATAACTAATCTACTTCTCTTATTTCAATGTGGCACTTTGAGTGGAAACACATTAATCAAAATTTCTAAGGTATTACTGATGGATTTTTCATTTTTTGAGTTGCATTTAGATTTTATCAGTTATTCCTTTTGGAGTATTTTTTATTCTTCTTTCTATTTTTTCGTATTTTATTTGTTATTTTTATTATTTCCACACACACACAACATACATATATACTTGTATCCTTTCTTCTTTTTATTTTTTCTTCAATTTTTTTTTTTCTTATGGAAATAACTTGTAGAATGAAATATTATTTACAACATTTCATATACAAAAGTCAACAACAAATAGTGAGTTCATCCTATAAAATATATGACTCTAACATGCACCATGGAAGTAAAAACCCTAGGTTCCAACTAATTCATGAACATGATTGCGCATGGTTCAATCCTCAATGAACTCTCTCTCTCTCTCTCTCTCTCTCTCTCTCTCTCTCTCTCTCTCTCTCTCTCTATATATATATATATATATATATATATATATATATTATATCTAATAGTATGCTTAGTCTCTTTCTCTCTCTCTCTCCTTCTCTCTCTCTCTCTCTATATATTATATATTATATATATATTCTAATAGTAAGGCTAGGTCTCTCTCTCTCTCTCTCCTCTAGCTTAGGATTATTATAAATGGACTAGTAGTGGAATTATCTATATTATGTAGTATGGGAACCAAATCTTACAATAAAGAAAACAAATTTGGTTGTGTGACACATGATGAGAACTCCAGAGTTGTTAGAGCTGAAGTTGAAATTGAAGGAGAATATTAAAAAGGTATCCATTAAGCCAAGTGTATCACCTTGGGGCACATAGGTATTTTTTTTAAAGAATAAGGATGGTACTCTTAGCTTGTGCATTGACTATAGGCACTTGAACAAAGTGACCATCAAGAATAGGTGTCCATTCTCATGGATTGATGAGTTTTTTTGATCAGCTAAAGGGAGAAATAGTTTTCTAGAACATTGATTTGAGATGAAGATACCATCAAGTATGCATCAAAGAGCAGGAAATTTACAAGACATATTTCTGGACTAGGAATGGGCATTATGAGTTTGTTGTAGTTCCATTCGGTTTGACTAATCCCCCAACCACATCTATGTGTTTGATGAATATTGTGTTGTGTCCTTATTTGGAAATGTTTTTTATTATATTCATTGATGACATCTTGATATAGTCCAAGAATGAGGAGGAGCATGCCGAGCATTTATTAGCAGTGTTGAGATTTCTAAGAGAGCATTATTTCTATGCCAAGCTTAGCAAGTGCAACTTCTTTTAGACAAAGGTGCATTTTGTGGGACATGTTGTTCCCAAGGAGGGAATATTAGTAGATCCAGAAAAGATAAGGGTTATCATGCAGTGGGAATCTTCCAAGAATGTGGATGAGGTGAGATCTTTCATGGGGTTAGCAGGTTACTACTAGAGGTTCATGAGGAACTTCTCTCATATTGGTTATCCTATCACATCATTGCAGAGGAAAGGTAAGAGGTTTCAATGGATAGAGGAGTGTGAGGGAAATTTTGAATAGATTAAGTAGTTATTGACACATGAGGCAGTGTAAAAGATCATATATCTAGAAAAGGAGTTTGTATTATGTAGAGATGTTTGCAAGAGAGGACTTGGTGGAGTCCTTATGCAGGAAGGACATGTAGTGTCCTATGAGTCATGGAAACTGAATGAGCATGAGAAAAAATATCAGATGCATGATCTTAAGATAGCAGTGATCATATATGCATTAAAGATGTGGTGGCACTATCTTAATGGCAGGAGGTTTGTATTGATGAGTGATCATAGTGGTTTGAGATATCTATTTGGCTAGACAAATCTGAGCGCGAGGAAAGCTAGATGGTTGGCCATGATCAATGGGTGTTATTTTGAGATCAAACACATCAGAGGAAAGGAGAACATGGTCATAGATTCTCTTAGTAGGTGAATACAGGTAAATCATATAACAACTATGAGTTCCTATGGGATAGATCTACATAATATGATCTTGCAGGTAGGTTAGTACGATGTTGGGTATATGGATATTGTGCACATGTTTCATTAGAGTATGGGTCAAGTACAACTACTGGTTCAGGTACATGTACAAGTACTGGTACAAGTACGGGTACATGTAGTTGTACAAGTATAGGTACAGGTACAAGTGCATAGGATATGGACTATTATCTTATAGCAGATGGATTGGTTAGTTTTAGAGACATGATATATGTTTTAGATAGTAGTGAGATCAAGAAGGTGATCTTGAGGGCGTTTCAGGTGAAACCATATTTAGGTCACCCAAGCTATCAGAAGACATTGGCCGTAGTGAAGAAGTTTTAATATCGGCAGAATCAGAGAAGGACGTAGTAGAGTTTGTAGCTATATGTTTGGAGTGTCACCAGGTAAAGGTATAGTGTAGACATGCAGGTGGACTGCTACAACTGATTGTGATTGTAGATTGGAAATGGAATGTAATTTCCATGGACTTTATCATAGGTTTTTCAAGGACAGTGAACAAACATGTTTCCATCATCGTTGTTGTGGACAGGTTGACAATGTTTGCGCACTCCATTCTAATGAAGAATATGTATTCAGCTAGTGATATGGCACAAGTGTTCATTAGAGATGTGGTTAGGTTACATGGTGTTGCAAATAAGGTTGTGTTAGATAGGGATTCAAAGTTCACATCCAAGTTTTGGAAGGAGTTCTTTGAAGGTTTGGGCACAAAGTTGGCCTTCAGTACAACTTATCATTCACAGACAGATGGACAGTCTTAGAGGGTCAGCTAGATATTGGTGGACATGCTGAGGATTCATTTGATTCATCAGCAAGAAAAGTGGTAAGAATATCTTCCACTGATAAAGTTTGCTTACAACAATGGGTATCAGGAATATTTGAATATGAGTCCATTTTAGGCATTATATGGGTGGAGTTGGAATACTCCCATGAGTTGGAGTGATCCTATTAATAGGGTGTCAATTGTGCCAGACATGTTGGAGAAAATGGAATGGGAAATGCAGGTAATCCAGAAGAATATGAAAGAATCACAAGATAGAAAGAAGAGCTATCTAGACAAGAATAGGTTATTCAAGGAGTTCTATGTTAGGGAATAGGTGTACTTGCACATGAAACCGAAGAAGAGCTCCTTACGGATTGGATCATGTGCCAAGTTGGAACCATGATTTTGTGGACCTTTTAGGATTATTGAGAGGATTGGGCGACTAGCCTATCTATTGCACTAACTACAATAGTGAAATTCCATGATGTTTTCGATGTGTCATTTCTTAAGAAGTATGTTAAAGATGTTGTTCATTTGATTGTCTAGTCTTTATTGTAGGTGGAGCTAGACGGAGAGTTCCAACCAGAAGCTCATTGTATATTGCAGAAAAAGGTGCTCCTGATCTAGAATCGATAAATTGAGCAGGTGAAAGTGTAGTGGAAGCACTTTGGTCTTGATGAAGCTACATGGGAGATGCATGATTAGATGTGGGATATGTATCTTTCAATATTTACTGGTTGAGAAAAAGGAGTTTTAAATGATGTTTGGTATATGTTTCGGCATCTGTTTTGTTGTGATGTTTAGGTATCTGTACATATGTATATGGATGTAAATAATTCCATGAGCTACATTATAAATATCTAATAAGTAGTATGGGTGTCATGTAATTCTAGTTGTTATGTTGTTATGTTGTCATGTTGGTTTGCTTCTTAGCAGGGTGAACATTGTAAATATTGCATCAAGGTAAGCTATAAATCACCATGGGAAGTTTGCTTGTGTTTTAGTGTATTTACTGAGGTATAGGTGTGGTTGAACTCCAAGGATGGTGTCCTCCAAGGGGGAGGGTTTTGCAATAACCTTGGTGAAAATTCCATGTCATAAAAGTTAATAAAGGAAAAAATAATAACCATGGTTGATGGGACACTTATTCAAATCCCAATGTTGGGTAAAACATCCTAATGTGGGTATTAATTAGTTTATCATTGCTAAGGAAATTAAAAAAGGAAATGATTAAGGATTTGGAAAGGAAAAATGTCATTTTTGGTACATTTATTTATGAAAATAATGGAAATTAGGAGAAAAGGAAGGTTAAAGGTCACAAGTTTCATGTGAGGAGGAAAATGAAGAAAATAAAGGCCTAATTCATAAAAGTATTCTAAGGATCAATTGGTACCTTTCGTCGCTTCAGTTTTGGAGCTCTCCCATTATTCTCTCTCTCTCTATCTCTGACTCTTTGACACCTATAGTTTTCCTGTAGCACTTTGGCACTGCATTAAGAAAGGCAAAGAAAGTAAAAGGAAGGAAGGAGTAAGTAAGGAAGAGCAAGAGAAAGTAGCTACAACAATATTCTTTGCATGTATCAATTTTCATGTGTGTTTTCCTTACTAGATTTTGTATGCATAGTATTGCATGTAGTTCTTTGTTGTTATAGTAAGGATTTTTCTAGATGTCACAATGTTTTAGCCTAACCTTGCCATTTCTAAATATCCATGGTGTGATGCAGTTATCATGTTTTGGCTGAGATGGATTTTCGGATGGATTTGAAGTAGAGGGAGGTGGATCTATGAATAATAGAACACATGGCCTAGTAACCCATGAGCCAGATTGTGACTTCTGGTAAAGCCATATTTTGTGTTACCTTGATGGTCCTAAGAATCCTCAATCGGTGAATGGAAGGATATATGATAAATCTTAGAGTTGGGTTCTCCCCATCAAGCCTAGTAATCCTAGGAGGGCATATGCGGTAATTCCTAGAGATTGAGTCTCAATTTAGGGGCTAATGATCTAGTGTGGATTGCGGAAAGACTGAGAGAATAGGAGACAAGAAAATTCCTCATCATGTATGTGGATAAATCTGGTGGTATGCGTGCCTGTCTAGCCTAGTAATCTGATGGAGATTGCAGTAAAGGATGTTATTACATGTTTATTGTTTGGCTTAGTGATCTGGGATGGATTACAGTAAATACTAGTTACTATTGATGAGGGTGAGGTGGTATAGCCTCCATATGCCTTGGTTGGTTCTTTTGGTTTGAGTGCCACATTCATGCTTGGAATATGGGTCGAGGGTGAATGAATGAAGAGAGTATTGGCTCAACTATTCTATGGTTGGGTGGAACGTGGTAGTCCCATCTTGGGTTGGCTTTTGCATCATTAATATGAGGTTATTTCTCCTTATTAATTCATGACTATTATATGGGTTTATATGTGGATTCTATGGCTGATGTATCCTTGATATTTTTGTCTTTATTGTGCTAGTTATAAGCATGTATTATGACAGTGATGAACTAGGACCGTCATGTTTTGATTTATAAATGAATGGATAATGTATCTACGACCTAGTAGATGATATTGCAATTAATGACATAAGGGAACAATTATTCTTAGCGATTCTCAAATAAGTATGAGACCCCTATGCTCATATTTGTTGTTAAAACTTGTAGATTATATATTTGTGAGATGTGTGACGAAATTCCTGTCATGGGTCTTTGGGGTCTACTCTAATACTTGTTGATGTTTTTTTAAATTATCATTGTTATGTTGTGTAAATTCATTTCTAAAAGTGTCAACGCATTCTGGGCAGCGATTTGGGCTCTGGGCTTCAAAACGTGGCATAAATCCTAGTGTCACAGGAACAGGTCTCAGGAGAAAGTTCCCTAGACGCATGCATATCCATGTTGTGGGAGTCTTTTGAGCCTCCTGGATGCATGCTTGTCCATATCAAGGTAGCATCTAGGGGTTTAATGGTATAAAACATCATTTAGTCTTTGGGGATGGTTACATGAGGGGTTGGGTTTGCTATTACAAGTTTTGTTACTAATGTGGAAGGTTTGTGTAATGTGTTTATGTTGATTCCACTTCCTTAGGACATATAGGAGGTTGAATCCCATTATAATGGTATCTCATTGCATATTTACCCTGACTCGTTGGTTGCTTGGGTAGATGTGGGATGAGGGTGCTACATTTTTCTAAACCTGTCAGGATGACTGAGACCAAGACAACATGACAACTAGTGGATGGGGACTTGCAAAGGAACATGTCCAGCCTGAAAAAAACATCAATTGACATGGTTTATAAAGTGTTGTAGATCATCAAAAGAGTGAGACACGAACTTTCTCATTCTTTGGAGTCCATCTCCCTGGAAGTTTCAATGGTATGTAGCAAGAGACAACCCAAGGTGACTCAGCACTGGTGAGCACCAGTATTGCAGCAAGAATGCTGCAACTCCTAGGGTTACCAACTTCACTTCAACAACCTGAGGTTCACACAAACTTGGAGATGACAGTGTTGTATACACAAATAGATGCAATGAGTCCACTCTTTGTCACTACTGAGCTGGGAGATAGACCACTAGGGTTTCTCAAATCAACCTTCTATTGATTTAGAAGAAGTTTGATTACCATCTAAGAAAGGATAATTTTACCCTAATTGAGAGGATTCAAATGCTACCTATTGCAGTAAACAGAGGCTAAAATAGATGGATAAAATACACAACTCATCTCACTATTTATTAAGATTCCTTGCTTCAGAAGAATTCTAATCTAACACATGTGAAATCCTAACTAACCTAAGCATGCAATATGATCTAATAAAACACTTAACTATTGTGCACATGAATAAGCATAACAACTCTTTTACTTTTGTCTTTTTTGTGAAAACATGAGTGCAAATCCTTCTTGATTGTATGGCGGGTGGGTTAGGTACAAAGAGAGATGGTTGTGATGGGTTAGATGGCTTGGGAGGCAAGTAGGGGTATTCCCCTATCTTTCATGATGTACCTCTCACAAATAGGACTCAAAAAAAGCCACTACAAGTTGGCCTATAGGATGTCTACAGGATGTCCTAATTCACCTACAAGATCCCATGTTTTCTTAAAGGAACAGGATGAAAGCATAAGAAGTGATTTTGAAAGTGGTATGGAGCTTAGGGAAGGTGAATGAGGGTAGTAATAAGGCAAGGAAGTAGTTAGGACTCATTTAGAACTCAAATTGAAGTTGTATGATGGTTGGATTTGCTCAAGAAGCATGCCAAGTTGTCCTTGTGAAATGATAACTCAGATTGTGAAACTTAGTGGCCTTTGGCGATCATGGTTGGGTATGGTCTGGCTGAGACTGATGATATGAGGTCTTCCTGCAATATTGAAACTCCTACAACATATACATCATTGCTATCATTTATCCATAAATCATGTCCAAATAAGAAATGTTTACATCAACATAGTAAAATATAATTTCATCATTTATTTTCTTATTTAATGGTTGGAAATGTTTGAAGCATATTATGAAAACACCATGAAATATAATACAAATCTTAATATATCAGAAATGAGAATTGCAACCTATCTTTGAAAATTGAAAGATGCAGACATAATTAGCAAAAAAACCCTAAATTTCATAAGAAACTAGAATTATAGCGTTTTGGGCTAAATGAGAGTTTTTCCTCAAACCATGGTCCCTGGAGGGAGGAATGAGCCAATATCAACTTGTTATCAACCTTTTTGATATTTCCTTATCTCTCTAAAGCTACTCTTAAATCTATTGACAAATGGAAGTAAACTAATCAAAGTCACCAATACTTGCAATGTAACAATGCCAAAATAATTTTCACAAGTAATCTATGAAATAACCTAAGGATAAAAGTACATTAAGAGGAACCTTTGCTACTTGGGTTGGGCCCTAACCCAAGAGCTTCAGCCCTCTGAGTCAACTTAGTGTTGGATCAAGGGAATGCTCATTTTCATTTACATATAAAATAAATAGATAATTATGTTTTGTCACAATCCTTCAACTCGAAAGTGCTTAGTTATCTTGCATAAAAAATCTGAATCCTAATTAGGATCTAGGACTCCTTATTTATACAACTGAAGTTTCCAATAACTTCCTTAAATATAGGGAGGCTTGGCTCTGAATCTCAAGATAAATGGTTTCTTAACTATCATTGGCTTGAATGCCAATGATCCTCATGACTCGGCTCCCTGCAAATCTGAGCTAGTGCGATTTGATTCAGGGATTTTCAAATGAGTGAGGATTTGATGAGGAAGATCCATCTCCTATAATCTCTCCTTCTTGTCTCATTCGAGTTCCTGCACCTTAGTTAGCCATGGTTTGCCATAATTTTCTCCCAAAAACCTCTATTCAATGCACATTAGGCCACTAGACATAACATCTTACTTTTACTCATCTCATTAAGAAAAATATAAATAAAACATGTAACGAATTATGATAAGAGTTGATTTTACTAAGATTGGAGGTGTATTACAGTCCATATATTTTATCCAATGATGAGACTCATCAATAAATACGGGGATATATTTCCTGAGGGAACAATCAAGAATGAACTCCAAGTGGAACAAACCCACATAACTTAATCACATCACTAACATCATCCCTAAAGGGACATTCCTGGAGGAAGTGAGGAGTGAGGTCTATGAGATATGACGAGATGATGAAGCTCCAAGATCACATGGAGATGGAACACAAGCACTAAATAGAAACCACAAAGAGTGGGACATGTAACTATTGAGTGTCCTGAGTGCTTGAAGGAGTAACCGAGCTAGGTTTACATGTCTTGGAGGGCCATAGTCACAAGCCTTGGTCACATGCGGGTGTACGGTAAGTTCAAATTGATATTTAAATTAAATTCTTATATTATATGCCACAACCAAAGGTGCCATCGAAAGGGTTCTTTTTCTGAGGGATAAGGAAATAATATAATGCCTAAGCTTGGACAACATTTACAGAGTTCAAAGGGATTCTTCCCAACACTCTTATATTAGTACCTTCCCCATTCCAAAGTAATTATTGGCACAAATATGAAGGGATTAAATCCACAATTGGGTGAATGAAGCGCCAATATATAAAACATATATATGTTTATAAAGATATGTATGTAACCAAAGTACATGTGATCACTATCCTTCCTAAGATTGAAATAATTGACAAGGCTTAGTAGCCAATTTTGTAAGTGATACAAAAAATTGAAAAAGGATTTTCCCATTCATAATCACTAAGGCCCATTAGAGAAATTGTAAGCTCATAAAGCCTAAGAGGTTTACAGGCCTCTTAATTTGATAATAATAGACAAAAATCAAGTCCATCATAACTCATAGATCCACTGGTCTTTTAGCCTATCAATAAAAATATAATCAAACTTATGAAATGAACTAGGAAACCATACAATGCCAAAAATTCCTACAATAAATTAGCATTCCATAGGTAGATAGGAAATCCATTATTGATTCGATTCAAAGGCATAAACCACACATTGGGCATTAATTTAATGTCATTATAGGCCTATAGTCAACACAATGAACACATTTTAAACATTTAGTTACAAGAGATGGAACATGACTTATGTCATGGAGTAGAGAACTTTTCCAGTTGAGAGTGGGACTTCGACTCTCCTCCAAACTTTAGACAAGCTACAAGCACATTCACTTGTGGTTGTCAATCCTGAGACAGATTCTAATGCTTAAGGTGGTGTGAGTTTTTGGAGGGAAACAAATTTTTTTCTCCACCTAAAATAGGATTTCACAAGGTCAGACAACCTTCATACACTAGCTACACAATTTTTCACTTAATCTCTTCATACGTTACATATGGAACACCATCCCAACTAGGATACTACATAAAAAATAATTCTCAACTCACTTTTAGGAGAAGAAAGTTCACTTATAGAATGTTTCATTAGTGGGTAACTATTGATAGGTAAAGAGATCACCTCTCTAGGTGGTCCATTAGTGAGTCAATCATGGGAGGTTCAAACCCAAGGAATCTCCTAGCATTTCATCAACCCTCATAAGCACATGAGTGATTATTCTGAATACAATAGGCTCTTCAATTCGAAGCATCAGGTAGGTTCTTCAACCATCATGAAATCATCCACTCTCTATAATATTTCACCTAGAAAGCCTCATATCAAAAGGATTCCTCAGTTGGTGTTATGTTCTAGAGTTCAAAACATAGTGATAGGCATCATTTTTCTTCACTTTAGCTCTTCACTTGTAAAAGCTTTGACAATGTCCCCTCCAAAAGTCCCCTCGGTGAAGTTTTCATTATGTTATAGTTGAACCCCTTTCCTTTTCCCATGGTTTCATGTAGCCCCCCTCCTTGGACAATGTAGCCCATCCCTATTCTTTTAACTTTTATCCTATTTTCTTGCTATTAGAGACTAAGGACACTTGTGCCATTCATTTTCTTCAGTTAGTTTATTGAAAATCATATATTTAAGACAGCTTCAACCAACCAGGACTAACATTTAAAAGAATTACTCCCTCAAGCAATCTCCTTCCTCAATAAATGGATTTTGTGTCCCTCTCTCAGACATTTAAATAACCACAATTATTCAAAAGGAGATAAATATTAACCACAAGATGTTAGAGTCTCGGGCCCCTTGGAGAATACACCAAACTTGGTGTTCTATAACCATAACCAAACAAACACAACTGATATGGAGCTTTAAACACATAATTTTGTACAATGTTTAAAATGTATTTACAATTTTATTCACTCAATAAATAAGAAAGGATATGTTTTCCTTATCTGGTCAGATATTTCCCACATGGCTTACTGAGACCCAAATTGTCTCCACTCCACTTTGACTTGCTCATTTGCTTGATTATGGAGCATGAGCTTCCTCTACTCTAGGATGCATAGAGGTTTTGGATGGAACTGTCCCTCTAGTTCCACTCGTAACACAATCCAACCAATAACATGATCAATGTCATCTATATATATTTTAAGCAATGAGAGATTGAAAACATCATGCACTTTTAATGATGGTTGTAAGGATAGTATATAGGCAATTGGCCCTATTATTTTAAGGATATCAAAAGGCCAAAAAAATAATGGCTCTAACTTAGAATATGACCTAATATTCAAAGAAATTTTCTTGGCTCTAACTCTAAAGTAAACATTCTCCCCAACTTGGAACTCCTTATGCACCCTACAGTAATCCACATAGATTTTATGACTATCTTGTGCTACTTTTAAATTCTTCCAGATAATTTGCATTCGTTTCTTTTTCTTCGCAAATGCTAATTCTATTAAATATAAAATAAAGTAAAAATACAAGGGGGCGAGGCCCCGGGGATCATCTTCTGAGAGCACTCATAACAGCAAAAACTATCCTATATGAAGGAGAACTAGTTAGATAAGCAAGAGTGCAGATATAGACTTCAGGAATTAACCAAGATAAGATGAAGTAGAGGTGGTATAACTGGCTGTCTAGAGCGTCTGACCAGAGAGCTAGCCTAAGACAATGCTCAAAATTCCATATGAACTTTACATTGCCGCATATCATGGAGAGAAGGAAGACATCCATAACCGACTGTCTGAAGAGGCTGAACCAAAACTGTATCCAAAACTGATATGGAGTGGGCCTAGATGGCCTCAAATTGCTATGTCCTCATTTCGAGGTTCCTCCACCACCTGGAAAGCAATTTCCTCCCAATCATCACAACAACCTACATTTCTGTTGCCTAGGTGGCTCAGCAGGGGATGCGAGTCACTGTCATTATGTTCCACGTTATGTTGCCCCGCTCCATCTGGAGGTAGAGAGGCACTGTGAGCGTCGCTTCTCTCAAGCCTCTCCCCCTTACCTTTCTCTAGAGTTTCCTCTACCATCACCTGCAAGTTGCTTTGACTGCCAGCCTCTCTGAAATCTTCCTGGGGAGGCTCAAACATCATACAAACCTAAATTGAAGTCGGAGAATCTTCTTCAGAGAAGAGAATAGTGAATTTGACAGTGATTACTAGCCTATTAAGATTTCTCTGAAAAGTAAAATGATTGGTTTGAAACCCAAGATACGAAGAAGGTCCGCGAGCAAGATTCATAGAGCGGGTTACCGATGGTCTGCAACGCCCTCCACGACTCCCCCCAAGACAGCTTCTTTGACTGTGGCATACCATGGTAAGGAGGTTAAGGAGATGCAGATACACAAATGAAGATAGACAACATAGGAAATCAGAGGCCGAAACAAGAGCGTAGTGAAACAACACAGTAAACAACTTTGGACAAAGACAATAGGTCTGCAATTGCAAGAAGAGCGGCACAGGTTGAATGGCAGGGGTATTATAGAGATGACTAATAATTCCTGAGACAGACTTGCTGTTGAGACACATAGTTATCCCAATACTGAGATTAACAAAGAACATAATACTCTTAAAGAATTTACATTTGTTTCCAGAGACCAGCCTGCCCCACAGACCCGTATCTAGCTTCGTCCAAAGGCAAGAAGGTGGAGCGCTAGCTGCCCGAGCACCATGGTTATAAAATTCACTACCTTGCCATGGGCGAGGCAAAAAGTAAATGCATCAAGCATGCCAAATCTGTTTCTCTGCAGCAAATCCATCGCAAACCAAATGAATTTCTGGGGTATCACGCTGATGAACCAAATAGACATTTGGAGAGTTGCATTGGTTTGCATCTAGCATCTGTCCTATGATTCATTAATTCCATTTATTTCACCCGCATTCGGGTGTGCTTATCCTACCTGATACATGTCATTCTTCATAAGGTTTTTATAGTCTAAGAGTTGTGACTCAAAGGCTATCCTTGAAATTGATCCAGAATGGAGGCTCAACCCACATTCCACTCCAATGTTAGCAAGTAAGTCCGCAACTTTATTTCCTTCCCTGTGAATGTGCTTCAGAGTAACAGCTATGTGAGGAGAGAGCCAGCATTGGATGAGTTCTAGTCTTTTGGCCATCCTCCAACTATTGCTAACTTTGTAGGACAGAGTTCCTTGAAGGATTTTGGAGATCATGTTTATAATGATATGGGGATCACCCTCTATTATAAGCGGAAAAAGTCGTTTACTTTGCACAAGAATAAGGCCTTTCCAGTGAACTTCCAATTCCACCGAGTTATTGGTATCCCATCCATTTGAACCTAAAAAGTTTAAGAGAGGTTTACCTCTCTGATCTCTGAAGATCCCTCCGAAGCCTGAATTTCCCGGATTGCCTTTTGAAGCCCTGTCGAAGTTGGGTTGGTACATATGCATTGGGGGAGGCAACCATTTGTTAGGTAAATGATTTTTCAGTGGCTGTGAGCCTTTGATAATCTAATCTTTCTTCAAATGAAGGTTCTAATTGGCCCATATGGATTGTTCTTGAGGGTTATTAGGAAGGTCCTCCTAGTACCAGGTCTTGAGAGAAATGGTTTCTTCAATCTTTTGACAAATTATTTTCCATGTATTCTCCAAAGGTGCAGAGTGACCCTTAAAAATTCTATTATTTCTCTCCTTTCGTAGGGCCCACAAAAGAAAGCCCAGAATGAGCTTCCATAGGAAATTTAAAATCCTGCTTTGGTAAGTAGTTCGCTCCCAGTCGTGCACTGTGGTAATGATGTCTCCATGAATTCTTCTGTCCCTTTGGCATTGGAAACTAACATTTTCCCATAGCTTTTGCATTGTATGGCAGGAGAGCGTGAGGTGCTTAATGGTTTCCTCCTCTTGTTTGCAATTGGGGCATATTGATGGCCTATGAAAGTTCCTCTTCCTTATATTATCCCAAGTAAGAATCTTGTTATGACATAGCAGCGAAAGAAAGGTGGAGATTTTCGGCCACAAAGAGGGATCCGAGACTTTGCTCCATATAGGATCTTTCACTAGATTTTCTTTGATAATGAGATTATAAGCCTCTCTCGTATTATAGGTGCCTTTTTCTTCATTTCCCCATCTAAGGATATCCTTTTCCTCAGAGGGTTTTATTCTCCTTTTCTTTAATTCAGTGTCTATCATTTGTTGAGCTCATGGTGTTCCTTGGCTTAAAAACTGGTCTGCCTTGAGCCATTCCCTGTACTCTTGGGTTAAAGAGAGCTTTCGGAAGTGCTTGAATCTATCCTGTTCTTTCATGTTCTGCTCCGGTGATTGTATATGAGGAAATTGATCCTTTAATTTGGGCATCTGTTGCCATGAGTCTTCCCAGAACCTGGCAGTTTCTCCATTCTTCACTTCCCAAAAGCTATGCTGCTGAATGAGACTTCTATGATGCTTAGCCGAGTTCCATATAAGGGAGCCCATGCTAACTTCTGAAATTCTAACTCGTTCCTCCATTGGACAATGGCTTACAACTTGGCTGTCTAATAATCTGCATTTGTTGCGCCATCTTCTTTAGCATATTAGGCCCAATAAGGAATTTATTAACTTTTTCACTCCGACTGATAGGAGAAGTTCAACTCCTTCCATAAAGTGCCTCGAATCGGCTCATATTTATAGATTCTTCATACCCATTACTATATGAAAACTCTATAGGGGAAGATACTCTTCCCATTTTTTTTGGCTGGTGCATCTCATTCATCATCAACATATCTTCAAGGATTCTATTTGTCCTCTTTTATCGTCCATACGTATGTGGATGAAAAGCTATACTGAAGTCTAATTTTGTCCCCAAGCCTATAAATGTCTCCTTCCAAAACCAATAAGTAAATTTGGCATCTTTATTTAAAATTATTTTCTTGAGAATTCCATGCAACCTCACAATCTCCTTTAGAAATATTTGATACACCTCACTAGATAAATTGGTGGATTTGACTGCAAAAAATGAGCCACTTTTCTTATCTTGTCAGTGACCAACATTATTGCGTCATGTTGTTTGGAGTTTCTTGGCAAACAGGTAATGAAATATATAGAGATTACTTCCCACTACCATTCTGGAATGGGAATGGGCTACAATAAACCTACTAGGTGTTTACATTTTACCTTCACTTATTGGCTCTCCATGTATTTATCAACAAAATCAATTACTTCCCTTTTCAAATTAGGCCAATAGTAAAACTTTTTGATGGCTATGAATTTTTTTTGGTATTCGAGGTGTTCATAATATGGTTTAGCATGGAACTCTCTCATTATGAGCTTCCTCAAATCATCATCATTTGGCACATAGATTCTTTTCTTGAATTTTATTAGATCATCATATGTGAGAAGATATTCCTCATCCTTTCCATCCCCATAATCTTGTCGAAGATTTTACTTTATCTAATGATACTTCTCATCATGCTTCCTTACATGTCTGACATGTTCACCAAGGTCCAATGCATAAGAGCTTACTATTGCCATGTTATTCTATTGAATATTTCTACCGAGTGCATAAAAAATCCTATTTTATTTTCCCTTGATGTAGTTGATTTGAAAGTAAAACTTGCTAAGCATGGTGAACGATCTACCTACCTAATTAAATTACCAGGTAAGAATGTCAACCATACATGCAATCAACCAATCATAGATCAAATTTTAAAACCTAAAAATTTGCTTTACCCCTTTTCTAAAATTCAATATGGAACTCCCTTATTCTTTTAACTCTATAGCAAAGTACCAAATTAATCCTAAGGGCATGGAAGGAAACTTGCAGTTATTTCTCCCATAATAAAGCCCGTCTAGTCAAAGTGTTGAACTTGAATGCTATGATACCATTTTATAACATAACCCCTACTATCCCCAACACTAATGAATGTTAGGAGGAGGGCGTTACTATGATGACCCAACTCCCATGGTCAGATTATAGAAATGGCGTTAATTTTTTTTCCAATTCTGGAGTAAATGTTATGGTTCATGGAACTCAAGGACTTTAAATAATTCTATCGGTCCTAACACGTGGAACCCATGTGGAGCACTCATGGTTGTCTATATCATAAGCCACCATTCAGTTATCGACTCACTGATACCCTGGGTGATAGATTGATCCATCGTTTCGGCTCAAAAATCATAATAGAGGCCTTAATACATACATATAAAATAATTCAACATGAGCGGGTAAAAGCCACCCTTTCCAAGTCACCTCTAGACTTTGATCTTGAACATCCCTTTACAACCTTCGTCAAGAACCACCAGAATGAGGAGGACTAGGATGATGTGGAATATGGAGAGCACAGACTTGCAAAGGGGAATGTAAAGCCTAAAAAAAATGTCAAGCGACATGGTTTCTAAGGTGTTGTAGATCATGAAAAGATGGATACGTGACTTTCCTGCTCCCTAGAATCTATCTCCTTGAAAGGTGCAAAGGAGTGTAGCAAGAGACATGCTGGGGTGACTCAACATAGTGGGGACATGGCATGAGGGCCCAATCAAGTACAATAAGGTGATATAATGAACACTAAGTGGAATGGACCTACATAAGTTAATCATAGCGTATGAATCATCCTAGAAGGAATTATAGGAGTTAATGAGGAGTGAGGTCTGCAAGATAGTCCGGGATGATGGGGCACTAGGATCATGTTGAGATAGAAAATAAACATTTAATAGGAACCATAGAGAGTGGTCCATGTGATTGTTGAGCTATCCCAACCGCTTGAAGGAGTCTCCAGGCTGGGGTGATGTGTCCCAGAGGACCTTAGTATGAGCCTTAGTTGCATGGAAGCACATGGTAATTTCACATTAATGTTGAAATTTGATGCCAATAGTCTATGACATAGTCAAAGGTGCTACTGAAAGGGAGCTTTGCTAAGGGATAAGGTGATAATATAATTCCTCATCATGCACATTTTTTACAATGTACGAAGGGATTCTTCCTATCGCTCGTATATGAGTACCTTCCCCACTCCATATTCATGATTCCCACAGGTATGAAGGGATTAAATCCATAATTAGGTGAAGGAATGTTAGGTCCCTATAATTCTAGTGATTCCCCCATTACTATTGTCCTTGTAGCCCATATTTTTATTATTGTGCCCCATAGAAGCCCACTATTATTATTGTTGTGCCCCTATATTATTATTCTTATGTCAGCTTTGATTATAATCTGACCCATTAAACTCCTATATATAGAAATAAGGTTTTGTCATTTGTATCATCCAAGAATTGTTCATTTGTGTAATTTAAAGGAAGTTGCCCCTTCTAAGAGGCTAAATTCTAAGGCATTGATCTTTCTTTTCTATCGTTTTGTGAGTTGGTTTCATAACATTTCATATCAGAGCTTTGAATTCTAGGGTTTCACTTCTCCAAATAGGCCACAGTGAAATTTTCACTATAACTTTTCTCAGCGACGTTTTAGAAGCTAAAGAAAAAACCCATTTGAGTGGAAATTGTTTTGGATGTCAGGTCTAAATTTCAGATCTTGTCTCGCTATATTTGTGGATATATGATCTGAGGTAGTTAAGTCTTTTGGAGACTCTTGAATTACATTCCAAACATATGAACTTGGGAAAATGGTAATAAATTTCTCTCTGAGCATCAAATTGAAATTTAGTAAGAAGTTATAGAAAGAGAATGGAATGTAGTTTTCTTTGTATTGTTTTCAGATCCTAAGGTCAAAACAGTGACATGTGGCACATTGTAAAGGTTTTCTATACTGAAAAATTATATAATCAGGTCATCTTGGGAGATTGGGCATAGCACTTTCTTGGAGAATCCAATTTTGATCAGATGGGAGGCATTGGAAAGAGGACTTAGAGGGCTACCACAAGAAGAAATTTCATACCTAGGAGATCTGTAATTATAGAGATACAACAAATTCAATATCGAGATTCTACAGAGAGAAAAAAGGTGTGTAGTATTTTTAAAATTTTGCATAAGTTTGGGTTGAAAAAATCGGTTGATGTTCAAACAACATAGTGAAGCATAATTATCATTAGTTGATTCCCTGAACAAACAAACTAGAAACACCTAGTAAGAAACATGAAAGCTCTAACATGAGTCATGAATAAGAGGGAGAAATGCAACATGATATATCTAAATTATGAGGCCAAGTGCAACAAATTTCACTCTCACAAAAGGTACCTAAAGTTGAGATGAATGGTGTGGAAGCTATTATGAATGGCATGCAAGTTAAGATGGATGGCATGGAAACTAAAATGTGTTGAGTGATAAAAGGTGTCTTTTTAACTCTTAATTATCTTCGCATTAATTGTCAACCCAAGGACGATTTTTTATTTCAAGAGTGTACTCAGTCTGAGGCGGCTATTTACTCAAGAGTAATATTTTGCAGTATAGTGCTTAAAATTCAAAAGTAAATGAGTGTTGGAAACAAAATCTAATAGGAACAGCAAGAAACTGAAATGTTCTGCACTAAATAATTCACTGAAACAACCATCAGTCGAGGACTCAGTAATGATAACTCTCTCCCCTGTAAACTGATGCAAATGAAATCAAACATAAACAAGATCCACAATCTAAGAACTTAGGCAGTGATAGCCAATGTCCTTTACATTTGTTGATAATCCACACTAAAGAAATAAACTGAAGATGGAAATTCAATTGGAAATGATCACTAAAACACACTTGCTGCAATCACATTTAAAAGGCGAAATCAAATCCTTGCAGAAAAGGAACAACATCTAAATATATTAGAAAACTGAACTTCAAATCTAATAGAAATATACAACAACTACAAATGTAATTGAATCAGCAACCTTAATTCAGTAGCATGAACATTAATCACAGTTATTGAAGCAACAACAATCAAAGTTATAATTAAATAGTAACTTAATTGGACAACAATTGCAATTACAAATGAGCGACAATTAAATGAACCACAGTCTTAATTAGATAGCACAATATTAGATCAGAATTAAGAGTAGGACATTCCAAGTTATAAATAGTAATTTTGTCACTAACACAATCCAATTATGATTTCAATATAACAGACCAATTCTGTGAAATGTTCATCAACAAAAGATTGCTGAATAAAACAATTTAAAGAAACGAAAAAGAAATCAAACCATCACACGAAAGAAATTGTAAAGATAAAATACAAAGTAGCAGCTTAATCCACCAGAGGCTAGGCCCTTAGCTGCCAGCGGATGCTGCTGGGCTACTTCAGATAAGGCGAATGAACAACAACCCTTTTACTTATTAATCATAAAACTATGAAATCATTACAACAACAGAAGCTTTGAGAATTACAATGGTAATGCAACAATCCCTGTTTCCTCTTATCCTATCCTATTCCATCATGAGTAATACATCATCATTCTTGAATCTCTAATTTTGCATCCTCAATTCTGAATCTTGAATCCCCTTCTCTGATCTCTGTTTTCATTTAAATAGAGAGAAAGAAGAGAGCAGTTACAACATAGATGATTACAACATGATTTCTATTAAAAAATTGGATTGTTCTTCACAAATTGATAAGTAATATTATATCTGGAATATCTTTCCATCAATTATTCAACAAGAATAGGTCGAATTTGGCATTGCAACTGGAATAATTTGGAAAATGGTCGTACAGCGAATCTTAGAAAAATGTCTTTAGAGAACATTCTGTTTCTCTTAGTACGGGCTGAATTTGGGAAAATTGCCCATTTCAAAACTAACTTGGTCCATTGTGAACAAAACCCATGTTTCGGATTTTCTAGATTATTCTCCATTTGCCCAAAACATTCAATACAAAATCATCACTTCTTATTCCAATGAAGTTCTGAGTTGGCACATTTAATGATCAAATCTTCAATCTTGAAATTATCATGGAGGCTAAAAATGGTGAGTAATGTTACAACCAATTTATTAATAAACCATCATTGATAAAATCATTCAATAATCATCAATTTATTTAAAATAAACGAGAATAAATAATATTTTTCCATAAGAGCATAAATCATTATAAGATGGAATTATATGATAAACCATGATAAATGACATGATAAAGAAGAGTAGAAATGGGTGGAATAGGCATTCAAAAGTGATGATAATAATGAAATATTAACGACCCAACACACCCCCACACTGAATATATTGCTTGTCCTTATGCAACAAAAAACTGAATATATTGCATGTCTTCATGCAAACCAAAGACAAAACCCATGTGTTAACCAAGCAATAAAAAAAGTTGTTCATCCCAGCTCATGAAATGGATAGAACAAATGAATTCTTCCTTAATTAATGAATATTCAATTTTAGCGATCTTGATGAAAGAGTAACAATTTTAACATTGACATTCAACTTATGTGTATATGAATTTGCTACAAAATATGATATAAGTAACAACAAATTTATTAATCATTTTCTCAAAAACTATGAACCCAATTTTGTTGAAATTTTTCAAGTAGATTTATAATATATTAATGCTTCTATGATCCAAAAATCAGATCGTTTTGACGCACGGATCATGAGATATAAAAAAATTGGTTGTAGGTGAGAGTGCATGATTTCTGAAATTGTATGAACTAATTTAATATGAAATTATTTGGGTTTGTGTATTTTGATGATACGTGTGCGTTATTAAAAAATCACAAGAATTGAGTTCATGGTTTTAAAAGTATTATGGAAATCAATTTCTACACTGTATAAAAATGAAATTGTATGCCATAAATGAGAAATAAAGTAGAAAACATCTATCGTGCATAAAAAATCCTCCCCCTTTCTGAAGAATTAGCATGCTCTCTGCAATGCTAGAAAAAAATTGAGGTGGTTGCTACCATCTATTGAATTCTATGCTTGGTGTAAAACAACATGGAATAAGAGAGGTGTTGAAAATGAATAAGAATATCAATCGATGATAAAGAATATTAATGGCATGGTCATAGGAGAGAAATGAATGAAAGAAACACTCCCCCAAACTGAGAGATGATATGCCGCTGAAAAAATGGGAAGTGTTAAGTTGTAGAATGAAGGATGATAAATAATGCTCAAAATGGATTTTTCAGGAAATTCTCCTAAATTCGTAATAAATCAAAAAATTATGTTATTTTATCTCAAGTTTTACCTCCAAAAAGAAAAATGTGGAATGAAATATATGGACTGGCATTTGTTGAAGTTGATGTAGGCAGAGTTGGTGCTAAAAGTGATACAAAAGGTGGAAGCCAGGCAAGCACATCATGTCTGAACAATTTTTCACATTCGTGAGTTGCTCAAGCCTCTTTTGCAATAGTGTGGTCATGCTGTAAATAGTGTTTCCCCCCCATAATTGTTGTTTCCTGTAAACAAGTCACTATTTTGCATACAATGTTCTTAAATCTACAATGTTAGTTTTGAATACCAATAGGTAAGATGCATGCAAAAATTTCAATTAAAAAACTTTTGTATACATGCAATACTAATATTTTGTCAAATCAACAAGTTATGGCAGAGTGAAGTAATCATATCGTATGCTATCCCATAATGCATACGTTCCCCCCTTCAATTGGAAAAGGGATTCCATGACCATAAAGCGCATGAAAGGTGTTGTGCTGACAACAAGGCAAAGGAATGAACAATACAATAGTGAATGAAGTAGAGTACACATATCGGGGATAGGACAAAGAGAGTTATGGTTATAATGAGAATAGAGTGTGTAAAGATAGTTATGAATAAGAGATAGGATGCTTTGGATTGATGAGAGGTTATGAAAAAAATAAAAAAGATAGAAATATGCCAAAAAGATGCTTTGCTGACGTATTCTAGCTGAAAATAAGGTGATTGATCTAAAAACAATTTCTCATGGATAAAGGTTCAAAGCAGGGAAAATTAAGGAAATAACTTCTCTGATAAAAATAGAGAATAAGAAAAGGGTATTATAGTGATGATTGACGATAAGATACAACTTCAATACCATAAGCAGAGCCTTTGCTGCCAGCAACATCCATAGCCTCAGAAGGGTTGCTTTTTAACCCGTATGAGCCATGATCCTCAATTTATAAATGGAGAGTTCCACTGCTATTCTACAAAAGAGATCAGTGTGCTGGCATGGTAACCACATAACCACACTGCCATTCAGTGGGATATAGCAAATGTGATCAGGCTGGCTCGTGATGAGACCTCCTATTCCAAGGATAATTTGGCTATCGAATGGATCATAACCCTAGTATGGTGGCCATAATGGGAATTTAAACTTTTTACAACCTTATGAACATGGTAGGCTGGCTCGTAATGAGCCCCCTATCCTCCATTTGTGAACAAAATTTTGTTGTTATTACATTTATGATAAAAAGAGGGAGGCTCAGTACTCCTTAAGAGCAGGGATGGTGGAAGATGTTGAAGATGTTAATAGGAAAAAAAATATATCCATAATCTCATTTATTATAGACAGAGAAGATTATAACTAGGAAGGGTGGAATCAGCATGGTATTAAGATGATCAATCAGTATCATGTACAGCAGAAAACAATGCAGTAAAGTAGTATATAAATAATTATGTCCTTTTTGAAAAAAATCTATAATCAAGGAGTTGTCTTGTTAATGATCATAACGTGAATGATATTAACTCGCTTCAATAGAATCCATAATTCTTGTCCTTATAAAAGTAGTGTACTTCATGCCATGAAAGGGAATCAGTAAAATGTGGTTGAGATTAACTAGGAATAATTCCACAAGAGGAAGGAAGGGTTATTCTCGAAAATACTCCCAAAGTGTTGTTCTTTTGAAGGAACAACAAAAACACTAAAACAAGTGTTGTTCCTTGTAGGGAACAACAAAGAAAATGCATGCCAAAAAACAAAAATACACATGAAAAGGTGTTGTTCCCTGTAGGGAACAACACAAAAATGCATGTGAAAAAGTGTTGTTCCCTGTAGGGAACAACGAAAAAGTAAGCCTACAAAAAGTGTTGTTCTTTAAAAGGAACAAAAAAATGCATGCGGAAAAGTGTTGTTCCTTAAGAGGAACAACAAAAAAATGCGAAAATGTTGTTTCTTTGAAAGGAACAACAAAAATGCGAAAATGTTGTTCCTTCAGAAAGGAACAATAAAAATGTAGAAGTGTTGTTCCTTCGGAAAGGAACAACAAAATGTAAAAGTGTAGAAGTGTTGTTCCTTTGGAAAGGAACAAAAAAAATGTAGAAGTGTTGTTCCTTTAGAAAGGAACAATAAAAATGCAAACGTGGAGAAGTGTTGTTCCTTTGGAAAGGAACAACAAAATGGCAGAAGTGTGGAAGTGCTATTCGTTCGTAAAGGAACAACAAAAATGGGAAAGTGCAGAAGTGTTGTTCCTTCAGAAGGGAACAACAAAAATGCAGAAGTGCAGAAGTACTGTTCCTTTGGAAAGGAACAACAAAAATATGAAAGTGCAGAAGTGTTGTTCCTTCGGAAAGGAACCACAAAAATGCAGAAGTGTTGTTCCTTCGGAAAGGAACAGTAAAAATGCGAAAGTGCAGAAGTGATGTTCCTTCGGAAAGGAATAGTAAAAATGCAGAAGCACAGAAGTGTTGTTCTTTCAGAAAGGAACAACAAAAATGTGAAAGTGCAGAAGTGTTGTTCCTTTGGAAAGGGACAACAAAAATGTGAAAGTTTAAAAGTGTTATTCTTTCATAAAGGAACAAAAAAAAGGCAGAAGTGTTGTTCCTTCGGAAAGGAACAACAAAAATGAGAAAGTGCAGAGGTGTTGTTCCTTCAGAAAGGAACAAAAAAAATGTGAAAGTGCAGAAGTGTTGTTCCTTCATAAAGGAACAACAAAAACACAAAAGTGTTGTTCCTTCAGAAAGGGACAACAAAAGTGCGAAAGTTTTGTTCCTTTGAAAAGGAATAGCAAAATGCACAGTTATAAAATGCAAGCACGCAAAAAACGAATTAGTTTTTCACGACATTGATGCTGAGGATGGGTTATAGTTTGAAGGAAGCTATGGAGTACCAAGGAAGGTATGTTTCGATGGTCATTTTGGTATCTTTTTATTAAAACTCAAAAGCCTTTTGCATGGGAAATTTAGATAATGATAAGGATTTATAACAAAACACGAAAGATTAATGAGAAACACTGATAATCGTCATTTCTATGTGTAGGAGGGAGGAAAAACGGAAGGTGGCCATTCCAAAAGTAAAGACAAGGATGAGCTAACTGTTTTCCCTTTGACGGGAGACTGGAAAGGGGATATTTATCAGGAAAGGTTTGCTGACATAATTGATCTATGTATCAGGAGTTTGAGAGGCAGTACACGAATCAAACCAGCAGAACATGATCGATTTGCACGAGAGAACAAAATTTCACTAGAAGGAGTAACACGTGTGGAAATTGGGAATTTTTTTGAAAATTTTAAAATTGATATACTAGGAACACTGACTACACAATTGGACGTTTTGCAGGCTAAGCAGAAACAAATGGAGGTAGAACATAATTTGGCAATCTTCTGCCCGAGATGCAGGAAGAAGCATAGCCATAAGGAATTCCCACTAGATACAGTTCAAACATGCACTATTTGTACAAGGGATCACTCTACAGAAAGTTGTCCCTCATTACCTGGACTGAAAGCGGTATATAAGGAAGCAGAAGAAGAACCAAAGGTAGTATATCTACTCAACCAGCGTCGGCAGTGGCAGCCACGACAAACTGGTATGTTTTTAGACCCAGCCTCTTCTTTTCAGTATCCGCAGTACAATACTCAATAGTATAATACATGGCAAATTCAGTTTCAAACCCATTTCCAAACTGGTCATCATACTTGTACCCTTCTGCAAACCCGTGGCTAAATCAGACAAGCCAATCTGGCTGGTCGAATCCTCCTTATCCCCCACCATACTAGCAAAACAACCCATACCCAGCGCGATGGAATCCCCCCACTTCACAAGGTTCAATCTGGCAGACTAATTGGCAGAGACCAACACAGCAGCTAGTAGGAAATATTCCTTTCCCTCAACCTACACTGCCAGCTTTACAACAAAAACCCCAATCTAATCTGAGACCCCAATTCCCAGCCCAACCCAATCCTAATCCAAATAACAGACCGGTCCAAACATTCCAAATTTTAGAAACACCAGAAGAAGGACCCGATCTGAGGGAGTGCAATGATCTGTAGCTAAGATCTGGGCTTATTATTCAAACAGAGGGAAATAAAACAATTCAGATTGAAGATCAGTTACCTAGAGAACATCTGTCACAAGAACAAGATGTAAATAGACAACAAACTTAGAATCAAGCAACTACATCCTCTCTCCCATTCCCAGAACGTTTAGTCATACCTAGACCTATACAGCAACCTAATTTTGACATTCTGGGAGAATTACAAAATTTGTACATAAAAATTCCATTCCTTCAGGCCATTCAAGACATCCCGATATACGCTAAAACTATTAAAGAATTATGCATAAAACGACCGAGAAGGAATGTAATAGATAATCCAAGAGTTCAAGTAGTCGGTACTTTATCTGACCTATTATCAGGAAAGGAAACACCTATTAAGTATGAAGACCCAGGAAACCCAATAGTAACTGTTCAAATTTATGGCCAAACCTTAACTAATGCCTTAGTTGATCTTGGAGCTGCAATCAACATATTGACAACTCCACTTGCCAAAAGTTAGGTATTACATCTGCAGAACCCACTTCACCTTTGCTAGAATTGGCTGATCGATCGGTGGTTAGGCCGGAAGGCATACTCCATGATGGCATGGTCTTGGTTGATTCCTGGGAATACCCAACTGATTTTCTGATAATAAACCCAAAAACCTGACTAGATGGACATCCATTGATCTTAGGAAGACCTTGGCTCGCTACCGCTGATGCCTATATCGGCTGTCGACAAGGAAACATGATTATAACCAAGGGGTCGGATATCAAGAATTTAGTATTATATCCCCCAGTGCAGCCAAGCATCAGAATAGTTAAAACTAATAGGCACCCTGTATCATATCTTACTAACAACATTAGATCTCAATTAACTATACAAGAAGCAATAGAGTTCAAAGATCAAACATAGGATGACGCCATCAACAACTTTATTAGTCAAAATAAACTCACATCTCGTACTCAGTGTCATATGATAAAAGCAGCATTTGATAACGAAGTAGAGGAGGAACCTTTGAAACATGTGCATGACCATACAATCCCTGTCACTTCAGTGGCACATAGTAAAATTTTGGAAATCAAACCAGGGAAGAACTTAAACATTAACGCTGACCTTACACCTGAACAAGAAACAAAACTTATCCATATTTTAAGAAAATATAAAGACACATTTGCATGGTATTACCCTGATATGAAAGGAATTGATCCTCAATTGTGTACACACCACATCTACATAGAAAATGATGCAAAACCTGTTAGACAGCCTCAGAGAAGACTAAATCCTCATCTAAAAGAAGTAGTAAAAGCTAAGCTCCAAAAACTTTTAGATGTTAACTTCATCTACCCTATCTCTGATAGTAAATGGGTTTCCCTGCTTGTGGTGGTATCGAAAAAGAATGGGAAGTGGAGAATCTGCGTGGACTATAGAGAATTAAATAAGGCAACGTAGAAAGATTACTTTCCTCTCTTGTTCATCGATCAAGTATTGGACACTTTGGCAGGGAAGAAATTCTTTTCTTTTCTTGACGGCTTCAGTGGGTAGAACCAAATACAGATTGTCCCTGAAGATCAGGACAAAACTACTTTTACTTGTCCTTGGGGAATATTCGCCTACCGAGTTTTACCTTTTGGTTTATGTAATGCCCCTGCCACATTCCAAAGGGCTATCCTTAGCATTTTTGTAGATCTAATAAATGAAGGACTGGAAGTATATATGGATGAATTAACCCCATACGGAGAGGAGTTTGATCTAGCATTGGAAACACTAGAAAAAGTCCTACAACGCTGCATATCTACTAGGCTTTGTCTAAGCCATGAAAAATGCTACATGATGATGACAGAAGGACTTATTTTAGGACACTATATTTCAAAAGCCGGCATTCAGGTAGACCCAGCCAAAATCCAAATACTTTTGCTTATTCCTACTCCTACTACTCAAACATTGGTACGTAGCTTTCTTGGATTCTCTGGTTATTACAGAAGATTTATAGAACATTATTCATGTATAGCTGCACCATTGTATGCACTAACTGGCAATATTGATTTCCTTTGGACAGAGAAATGTGAACGTGCTTTCAATGACCTAAAAAAGCTCGTATCTACAGCCTCAGTCCTTCGGGGACCAAATCAGGATTTGCCATTCCAGATATCATCTGATGCCTAAGATACAACCATTGGAGCAGTCCTTAGCCAAGAGGAGGATAGAAAACCATATGCAATTTATTAAATTAGCAAAAATATATCCCCTGCTGAATTAAATTATACTGTCACTGAAAAAGAATTTCTAGCAGTTATACATGTTATCAGTAAATTCAGACATTACGTCACTGGATATCCCGTTATCTTGTACACAGATCATTCTGCTATAAAATATTTATCAAATAAGTCTGTCACAAATGGCAGAGTAACCAGATGGCTGATTTTCTTGTAGGAGTTTGACATTACAATCAAGGATCAACCGGGCAAAGAAAACCCGGTAGCTAATTTCCTCTCAAGAATGCCAAAGCCAGTCGATGCAGCAGCAGTTGAAGATCAGTTTCCGGATGAGCATCTCTTTTCTGTTGCTGTTCAAACACCCTGGTATGCTGGTGTCGCCAATTACCTCACAGTAGGTAAGTTACAAAAGCATATAACCCCTAATGAGCGGAAACAGATTGTCCAACGAAGTACCAGATTTTCCTGGATAGGGTGCTATTTGTTTCACACAGGGGCAGACATGCAAATCAGGAGATGCGTTCGACAAGATGAAATCTTTGATATATTGAAAACATGCCATGACCAACCATGTGGTGGATATTTTGCTGATTGCGGGACTGCACATAAAGTATTACATACAGGGTATTATTGGCCCACAATTTTTAAAGATGCAAAGAAATTTGTACAAGCATGTGATAGCTGCCAGAGAGCGGGACACCCTAGTCACTCGGATGAGATGCCTTTGAAACCACAATTAGTCATCGAACCATTTGAGCCATGGGCCCTCGATTTTGTGGGACCAATCAACCCACCATCAAACCAGAAAACATACATTTTAGTGGCAACAGAATATGTCACCAAGTGGGTTGAAGAAGAAGCTTTTCCCAGAGCTACAGAAGAATCTGTTATACAGTTCCTGCTCCATCTATTTGTGCGCTATGGCCTCCCTAGAGAGATAATTACAGATGGAGGGCCACAGTTTGCTGGGAACAGAATAGCGGCAACACTCAATAATTATCATGTTCAGCATAAAATTACCACCCCATATCACCCACAGGGAAATGGGCAAGTAGAAAGTAGCAACAAGATAATAGAAACGATTCTAACTAAAACAGTTGCATCACATAGACGCGATTGGGCTTCCAGACTACCTTAAGCATTGTGGGCTTATAGAACAATATGGAGAAGCACCATTGGTCACTCAGCTTACCAGCTAATGTTCGGAAAGCAACCTATATTTCCTATAGAATTTGAAATCCAGACATTACGAACAACACAAGAAGTTGAGTTAGACTTAATCGAGGCAGAAACTAATCGATTGCAACAGATTAATGAGCTGGATGAAATTAGGCTCTCTGCACTTCAACACACTGCTCTGATATAGTAGCAGAGACCTAAAAGGCATGATGCACTCATCAAAAACAGAGTCTTCCATGAAGGAGACTGGGATATTTTATATGACTCTAGATTTCAGGGCTTCCTTGGGAAACTCCAGACTCGTTGGTTGGGACCATATGAAATTCAGAAAGTACATGACAATGGTACCCTCACGCTGATTACTATTGATGGTTCTGGGTATACCTTTAAGGCAAATGGCCATCGATTCCATCTCTATCGCAAACCACTTACTCGGGAGTCCTTCTGCCAACAACTACGCCACGATTTAGATATGGAGATCTTATGGGAGGAAGACAAGTCTCCTCCACCTGTAACTCACTAAGAAGTTTACTTTTCTTTACAATTTGTATATAACTGTTTGAATTATTTTTGTACATATTTTTACAATATGTTTTGATTTTTGCTCTTCCTTTTCCAAAAGGATCAACACTTGTGATTTTGGTTGTTCCTTTTCCAAAAGAAAAAAAACTTGTGATTTTTGCTGTTCTTTTTCCAAAAGGAACAACCCTTCCAATTTTTGTTGTTCCTTTTCCAAAATGAATAGCACTTGTGATTTTTGCTGTTCCTTTTCCAAAAGGAACAACACTTGCGATTTTTGTTGTTCGTTTTCCAAAAGGAACCGCACATGCGATTTTTGCTATTCCTTTTCCAAAAGGAACAACACTTGTGATTTTTGTTGTTCCTTTTCCAAAAGGAACAACACTTTTGATTTTTGTTGTTCCTTTTCCAAAAGGAACAACACTTGCGATTTTTGTTGTTCCTTTTCCAAAAGGAACAACACTTTTGATTTTTAGGAAAGGAACAACACTTTTGGATTTCGCTGTTCCTTTTCCAAAAGGAACAACACTTGAGTGTTTTTGCTATTCCTTTCTCAAAAGGAAAAACATGTGTGTGTTTTTGTTGTCTCCGAAAGAAACAACACTGTTTGATTTCTGCCGGTTTTTTTCTAAAGGAATGACACTTGTTTGATTTTGCTGAACAACACCGTTGATGTCCACTGTTCCTTTCTCCAAACGAACAACTGTTGTTGTGCCCTTCCTTGAAAAAAGCACTACTCATATGATTTAAAACAGCTTGTTCCTTCTTAAGGATGTTGAGTGCTAATGTTATTTCGAGTCTTTTGGAATACAGCTATCCACTTATGTTATGGAAACAAAAGCACAACATACAGAAATCAGTAAATCATAAATCGCTATCCTTATAAGTAACTGCCCTCAATTGGGAAAAGGACGCAACGAAAAGATATGCTTATTTATTATTTTTTGTTGCCATTGTTTTACTAACTCTGTTTTGATTGGTTATCTCTATCATGCTGATCCCTTTTTACCCACTTTGATTATCATTCGGCAATAAGATCAAAGGGTCTATACCTTCCTATTGGGATTTTAAGACTTCTTCCACCATTCCTACTCTTAAGGAGTGTTGAACCACCCTTTGTGTATAAACAGGAAACACTCTCTACTAAAAGCAAGAAAAAAGAAGCAAGCAAAGCAGTTTTTTAAATTTTGTCAAATTGCAGGATAATGAGTCTCATTACGAGCTAGCCTACCATGATCATCAGGATCAAAGCGAAGTGGAATTCCCACTAGGGCCACCAGACCTGGGAAATGGTCCAAAAGTTATATCAAAATAAATAACCCTTGGAACAGGAGGTCTCACCATGAGCCGGCCTGCCCACTATTCGCTCCTTCCTCGTGAATGACACTATGACTAACTGGTTACCAAGCCTGCATAGTGGCCTACAATTTTGACATTATATAACACTTCCTCGCATACACAAAGGACCATGGTTCTCGGGGTGAAATAAACAACTCTGCCAAGGTTATGGACACCTGTCAGCAGCAGAGCTCTCTTAATGGTATTAAAGTCGTAACCTTTACACCAATGGGTAAGGAGATTATATCATTTGTTTCTTATAACGTGATAATTAATTTAATTACCCAACCATAGAGTGCATGACTATCTATTACCGCTAATCATTACGGAGCTAGTGACAGTGACCACATGAGACTCGCTAATTATGGAAAATGTCTTATCCCCGAACTTCCATCAACTCACCGCAGTCACTCACGTATTAAAAGCGATCTAACTTTCTACCTCGGTTTTAGTAATAGGCTGTTTTTGCGGAGATGGCATATTTTCATAAGTTATTCCATAAAGTCCTCCTGGCAGAGCATACGCTGCTCCTTCATTTGACGGCTGGGACAACCTATCACATTGCGGGGGGGGGAGGTAACCTCATCATTCCCCAGAGCACATGTCAGTCCATTATTCGAGAAGATTTTGTACTCGAGCACTACACGGCTCAACGGTATGATCATTTGCCATTTTTGTTTTATTCTGCATGAGTTGTTGTTCAAAGCTATTTCGATTGCATATGCCGTTGCATCTGAATTTGAACGAGAAATACGCCATCAACTTCTCTGCATTTCAACGAACAACTGCTATTCCTTTGAGAATTTGGAAGTGAAGCTATGGGAGGAAGGACAGTCCGCCGAGAACCACAAACATTAACTTTTCGGCTGTAGCCCGAATAATCCTGAAGAAAGCAGAATGGTTGACCTATCTCAACCGTCTGAAGGAGTCTAATGAAACTGTAGCGAAAGAATTTTTACAGAACCTACAAGAAGAATACTCCACAGTAAGAGGAAGGTAAATAGTAGTCACTAACGACATAATAGCAAGAGTCATAGGACTACTGGCCACGGGACTAGTATGGACAATAAAGAAGGAAAGGCTGCAGAATATTGTGGAAATCTTTCAGGACGAGGGCCAGAGTTTGACAGTCCGAGGAAAGGGGGTGCTACCAGCAACGCTAGGAGAACCATGGGTGGAATTGGCGAAAATTATCTAGAGCTACATTACTTGCAAGGGTAGAAAAGACGTGGTAAGACCACGACATCTTAAACTCCTAGATGTCTTAAAACAAAAATGTTCTGTGAATTTACCTACATTGCTAAATTCGCTATTGCATGATGTGGCACGAAGTATGAAAAAGACACAGCATGTGGAATCTGTGGTTAGCCACCACGGATTAATTCACTTGAGAGTGAATCATAGTCTCACCCAGTAGTAGAGCAGCTGGGAAGAACTAATTGATATTATAATTAAAGGGACGACCACATCTGGACGCCTGGAATAACAAAAATGAATTGATAGCACATCCCGACATTCAGAGAAACGAAAGCAGGACGCTTGCACAGAAGTGCAATCTGAAAAGCAACCTAAAAAACGACCCGAAAAGCGAAAGCATGACGTTGGTACATTTGAACAACCAGAAAAACATAGAAATTTAGCGAGGCTCGCAGGGTTACAAGCAGAGCTGAAGAAACCTCGAGCTCACATGAGCCAAGCAATAGAGATCATAGATGAACAGTCTGTGGAGACAAATACAGAGGAAGAAAACAACGAGGATGTAGAGCAGTCTGTAGGGACAGAGACAGAGGAAGAAAACAGCAAGGAAACAGAGCAGTCTGCCGAGGCAGAAACAGAAGAGGAAGACGTTGAAGAGGAAGAATAGTCAGTAGAAACAGAAACGGAAGAAGAAGACGTCCGAGGAAAAGAGCAGTCTGCAAAGGCAGAAATAGGAGAAGAAGAAGAAAAGGTAGAGCAATCTGCAGGAGGAGAAGAAGAACAGGATGAGCAGACTGAAGAAGAAGGAGACAAGAAAAAAGAAGTTGAGCAGCCCGAGCAGGAGGAAAGAATGGAACATCAGGGAGGAAGTTTAGTACAGGATCCGTTAGGGGAAGATGAATTGGCCAAAATTTTGGCCAATATGTGTGAATATGGCCAACCCCTGAGTCCATCCAACCTCCAGGACGAAGAAGAAACCCAGGAGAAAGATGCACCCAGGGAAGTGCATACAGAAGAAGTAGAAGTAGAAAATTCACTCGTTCGTGATGAGAAGGTAACAAAAAATGTCGAGCAGGAACAACCTGTTCCTAGTCAAAAGGCACCAGAGGAAAGTCTGGAGGAAATAAGGGCAGAAGAGGAATTGGCCCAGGAAACAAGAGAGCCAAGCAAGGTTCTTACCCCGGAATAGCCACCTCATGAAGAAAATCAAGAAATTAGCCACAATCCAACCCACAACAAATAGTTTGTTGTTCTTTCTGAGAAGTTGATGGAAATAAGGGAATTACAAAAGGAAAAGGGGATATTGTTAAACGTAATAGTCAGGCTTCGCCAGCAGATTAGGCTTCTAAAATCAAGGCAAAGGGGGGAAGGGACCTCAAGAAGAAAAGGTTCGGCCACACCAATAAGACCCCGTAAGAACAGGAGGCGAAGGACCAGAAGCCGTCCCACTACTCAAAACCCTGACAGAAGCTAAACCGTTGTTCCTAATGAAGCAGAAAGACAAACTGTTGTTCCAATCGAAACAGAAGAATAGACTGTTGTTCCATTTGAAAAGGAACAGCAGTGGGCTAGAGTTCGTGTTAGAATTGAAAACGATGATAAGATGGTTCAGATGGAGGCACCACCTTCGGGAGTAATAAGGGTTATGAATTCAAAGCAGCGTAATAAGAAAGTCCAAGTAAAGCTCTTGGCCTCCACGGATGCATGGAAAAAGGACCCAAAAACAAGAACCCTTCACCATCATTTGAAGCAGGCCCAGCAAGAAGTAGAAAAGCTTAGGGAGCAAACGGTCCCCCATGAAAAATATGAGGAATTATAGCAGCAATTAAGGAACGTCAACCTGTCTGAAAGCCAAGCCTTCGAAGGATGGTGAAAGGAACAATAGAATGTTTCCAAGGTAACCCGTAGATTAGATGGTTATTAAATAGATAGATACCTTGTGTGCTCTATACAATGATGTCCTAGCATGTAGAGCGCCTGCCAAAAACTATGCCATGTTTCTAATGGAAAGGTACTTACAATTGAAAATTAAGGCTGTTAAGTCAGGTGCTCCCATAGAAATTAACACTATAAATGCTTTTATAAATTGCTGTAAACATTATGGGGTAAAAGTGCAAAGGTTATTGTGTGAATTTTACCTGCATAACCTTGTACTAGAACAAGAGACCGAGCTGAACCCTGGCCCTTTTGTTGGGGATATTCAATTACAAGAATTTATTTCATTTGCAGTCAATCAAATTAAATGGCTTAAAACCTATAATTCATTTCAGAGGCAAGAAAACGGATTAGATCTATGGGTAAGAGCTGAGCCTAGAGACCCAGAACAGTTATGGAGAAGTCATAGACATCTCATGAGGGCTCCAGGAGTGAGTGAAGCATTAGGACCCATGCATGAAGCAATCATTCAGCAAGGGCTTGAATTCTTTTCTTCTATTAAAGAACCTGCCATTGAAGCAACTAAATTTTGATATCGATTATCTAATCCAAACATTCAGCTCAGAGAGCCATTTAAGTATGAAAATTTTAAGCTTACGGCTAACTGATTCCCCCTCTATGGCGAACGTTTTTTGAGGGCAGGGCCATCCTGGTTAGGATATAGGTTCCGAAGTCCAATCATTTGGCATCCTGTACCCGAATACCAAGCCCTGTATGAGATGCCCAAGGGCCAGACAAGCCATTTCTTTGATCATTTAGTTCCGCATCATGGGTGTAGGCCCCCACACGAGATTCCATCTCCAGCCTACTCCTTCACTACTCTGCATGTCAACCACAATGTTTTCATGAGACCATGAAAAAGGGTAAGTTGGGGGGTGTGTGGAGTACCAAGGAAGGTATGTTTCGATGGTCATTTTGGTATCTTTTTATTAAAACTCAAAAGGCTTTTGCATGGGAAATTTAGATAATGATAAGGATTTATAACAAAACATGAAAGATTAATGAGAAACACTGATAATCGTCATTTCTATGTGCAGGAGGGAGGAAAAATGGAAGGTGGCCATTCCAAAAGTAAAGACAAGGATGAGATAACTGCTGTCCCTTTGACGGGAGACTGGAAGCAAACCAGATCAAAATGGATCAACCTACGAAAGGACGCGGAGATACCAGCACGAAGCAGAAAAGGAAAGAAGTGATGAAGTATTAATGATTCTGCGAATCCCTCAGGATCTTAGATCTTGAGGGATCGCTATTTTATCTATTTTTTGTATCTAGATATCTCCGCCATCTTCCTTATAAAAGGGATAGCACTGTTGGCTACAAAGGAGGTTCTTGATGTACTTTCTTTTAAGGAAGATCAGGATTATGAACTTTATGTTCTGTTGAAGACTTGAGTTCCTGTAATTTTAATTCATGGCTTAATAGAGAATTGTTCACTCTTTTATCTTTGAGCTTGGATCTATCTTAAGTGGTGTACCCCTGGAGGCTAAGGGCCCGACCTTGGAGGACACTTGATCTTGTACCATTACACATGGTTTCTGTGTGGTTTGTTCATAGATGTAATCTGGTAATCTGTTGTGTTTTAAAGAATATTCTATTACATGCTCTGTTATGTTTAATTTGTCTCGTGTTCCTGAACTTTATATTGATGTTGTGTCATTTTACCAATCCTTTAAGTATTGATTAATCTCTACAGGACACTGTCACTCTATTATAGAGTTCATCACGATTGTGTTTAGCATTATAACAAGTTATCTTGAAAGGTCTGTTTTCACATGATTATTGAATGTTACTGTTCTTCATCTTGAGATACAATCGTATGCGTTTACTTAGATCAATAACATAAGCAGATTGAGTATGTTGCGTTTCTAAGATTTAGATCGATAGTGTTGACATCTTTAAGACTAAAGGATTGATGTTTTGATTGGAAGGATTAAATAGAATCACAAGGAACTTGGTTACTATGTATTTCTGAATTGTTGTTCCATTTTAATTGCTGTTCCATTTTAATTGTTGTTCCATTTATTTTTTGTTCCATTTATTTGTTGTTCCATCTATTTTCTATTCCATTTCAATTGCTATTCCATTTCCAGATTGCTAATTTGTTGTTTCTTAAGGACAGTCTCAGGCTATAGTGAGCCCCATCATCTTCTACTTGGCTCCCAGACCTCTGATCTGCTGCCATCAGCTATGAAAGGGATGTGTTATTGCTACCAAGCCCTTGGCTGATGTGCTGTTCTATTTCATTGCTATTTCCTCTACTAGTTGTTTCATTTCTATTCATTAAGAAAGGTCTCACGCTATAGTAAGCACAACATCTGCTATTTGGCTCCCATACCTCTGATCTGTTCTCGCTACCGAACCTTTTAGTGATGCAATACTTGGTGTGATTTGGTCTTTTGAAGTAGTTAAGGTGTAGGCTTGCATTAATTTACTTTCGTAGCTTTTAAATAGCTGTACTACAAGCATTACTCTGGCAAGTGCTAAGCCTCAGACTGAGACACTCTTTGAAATAACCAGATGTTCCTGGATTGACATATTAATGTGAGGTAACTAGAGGTCAAAGAGACCCGTTTTATAGCTCTACAGAAGCAACACGTGGAACACAAATATAAGAGAAACCAGAAAATAAATAAAATTTTATTTAAAAAGAGTATGTAAATAAATAAATTAAGTTACAACAACTATGATATTATTTAAAAAAATGATCTCTTTGAAAAATGTTTTGGCAGTAGTGACAAGACATGAATATTCAAATGGAAATTAATTCTTCATTTATTCTATTATGAATCCATTGGGTAATGAGTTAAATCAAATTTCCTTGTTTCATTAAAATTTCTTTGAAGAATCACTCGTCTATAAATTGACCTTCTTTTTCTCCTAAGACTTATAAAAAAACGAGTGTTTACCTACAATAAAACATTAAATCATGGAGAAAGAGAGGTGATCAGGCTCCCCTAATCCAATAATTATGCAAAAGAACAACAATTAGTTACTCTGTATAACAAATCTACTGAGAAAATAACAAAGTAAAATTTATTTGTCACCTGCGGGAGAACAATGGTTGACCATACTAACTAGCAGTGTTTTAATCACAAATCCTTTGTTTTTGTCCAAATTGAATGATTATAAAGCTATATGAGAGCTAATTCAAAGATGTTTCTCCAATAGAAACAAGTTTTAAAAATTCAATGATATGATATGTCAATTTGAGTTAAAACAACTTGCATAACAGAGTCATTTTCGATTACCCCACTTAGAACAACAGTGAATGTTTTAAGCATAGATTCTTTGTTTAATATTGTATTTGAATGACTAAAATTAGAAATGAAATTATATCTATTTATCTATCTCCAATAGAAGCAGGTTTTGCAGATAAGAAGAATTGATAGGTCAAATGCTCTAAGGAACAACCGGAAAGACATAGTTTTAAGAGTGCTGATTTATGATAGACAATAGGTATTGTGATCATAACTTCCACATACGATATAAAAATTGAGTGATTCCAATTTATTTTTAAGCTAGATTGATAGGGGAATCTACCATAGAAATGATTTTTCAAAATATGGTCATTTAGGCCTCCAAAAACTGGTTGTCCCAACGATATGCTTGAGCTTCCCGCTAGACACCCTGTCAATGTTTCGATTCTAACTTTTTCGTTTCAAATAAAAATTGAGTGATTAAAATTGGGTTGGAAAGTATACATCAAGGGATACTTAGGATATAAATATGTTTTAAAAATATTCCCTTTTGGTCCCTCAAAACATGACTGTCCCGACTATATTTTCAGAGATTCCATCAAGTCCACAAGCCAACAAATATGATATTCAATCATTTTGTTTTTTAAATTGGTGATAAAAATGAAAATGAGTGTTTTTAGAACTATTATTTCCATTATAATTCATTTACGTACACAAATGGATTAAAACATTTATCGCCAATGTTGATTTTCACATCATGTTGCAACAAAAAACGACTAATTTTACATAAAAAACAAAATGTATTTATTTATGTCATTATTTATTTATTTTCTACACTAACATACTTTGATTGAAAAATAAATATGACTACGTATAGGAATACTTCCAATGGAACCATTTTTGAAATAGGGCTTCATGTATGCATATACCCAAATTTGAAAAATGCATATTAATGAATATTACTGTATGAGAAGCCAACTTCCCTTGAAATGATGGTGTCAAAAATTATTGAAGTATGGAGTGATGCTGCAAACAAGTGATAGAGTAAAACCAATTTTCAATATATCCTTTACTTTCTTGATTTCCCATAGCCATCATACCATGAAGGTCTTGAGCTTTTAAAATGGTTTGTTGATGCAAACTAAAAGAAACCTCATTTTTTCCCATAACTTCTATAATTTTTGAATTTGAAACATTCTGAATCTCATTGTAAGTTTTCTCTAATGGCATATGTGAGATAGAATGGGTGGGAAGGGTGTGTAAATTCTGCAGTGCAACATTGTAACCATGCTATAATGGTTTATTATGGTGAGGGTGTGGAATTAGTTGAGCAAGCAATTGTGTATGAAATGGAGCATTTTGATGATGTAGTTGATTGGGTTGTGTGGATGGTTTTGATGGGCAAGTAAGTTGTTGTGGAAGAGTTGGTGAAGAATACAGAGAATGTGTTTGTGCTACAAGATGAGGGAGAGTAGTCATGCAATCATAAGATGAACCATGCCAAATTTGTAGACAAGATTGATGGTGGTCATATTGAGATTGACATGGCTGCCCTAACACATTAGTATTCCATAATGGATTATGAAAGTAAGAGAATAGGGAGGAAGTGTTTTGAACCATACCTGTAGGCCATGATTTCCATGGTTTTGACTTTGTTGCAGCTTCCTCATCTCTTTGAAATGATACTTCCATTTTAGATAAGGAAGAACAAATATCTATGGGCTGATCCTTTTGGCAATGAGGGCAGAACACTTTATCAAATTCTTAATTATTTTGAACTTGTAAAGCATCCAATTTTGAACTTAGAGAGCTAATAAAATCAACTTTAAAATTTTCAAATAAGACATTGATTTCAGCTCTTATGTCTCCTGTTCTTATAGTAGATTTGGAAAATAAAGAACAAACGTCTCTAGAATTTTTACCAGCCTTGAAGATTCCTCTTGAGTGACCTATGCACAATTCACAAACATCATCATATGATAACTGAAAAAGATCACCTTTTCCTATTAGATTTAAAAGTTCCAAAAATTCATCTTTGATTCCTTTAAGTAGGAGTGTTTTTAAGATCTCTTTTTCCAAATACTTATGCTTTGATTTTTGAAGGTTGTATTGAAATAGATCTAGATAGTCCTCCACGTTTTCATATTCCCCTTGTATCATATCAAAGATATCTTCATTGGATTTGCAATAGTCTTGGTACTTTTTTAAGAATATGTTCTTCATGTCCTCCCATGTTTGGATGCAATTCCCACCAAGGCTCATGAACCATCAGAGAGTTGTTCCTTTTAGAGTAAGAGGAAACACTGTCAACCTTTCATCATTAGTACAATAATCATATCCTCTAGAAAGTATTTCAAACTCAAATAAGAATGTATCTGGATCTTAATTTGTCAAGCCATGAAAAGCTGGTAGAGAAGATGGGGGAATTACGTGCATTTCTGTCACTCCTCCTAGATCTTTGATAGGAAATTCAATAGTAGAAATGTGAGCCATTTCTTACCATAACATAATATGTTCTTCATGTGTTTCTTCAAGACTCCTTCTTCAAATGTTCCTGTCAATTGGTTAGTGAAATGCGTGGTGCTTACATCACCACTTGAGTGAAATCATGAGATTTGTTTTTCAAAATTTCTATTTTTTTCGTAGTCATTCACACAAAAATTCAAACATTTATTTCTATCCTAAGTTCTTTAACGATTCCGTTGGAAAGCGGGTGGGTGAGCAGGGCTTTTACATGCTCTGTACGCAAGTTCTTACATTCCATTTTTAATACCCAATACTTTCCTAATAGGCACCCATCAAATGCACACTACTCCTTAGAAATGGCTACACTCTCCCTGGCAATGACGCCAAAATGTTGAGTGATAAAAGGTGTCATTTTAACTCCTAATTATGTTCACATTAATTGTCAACCTAGGGACGATTTTTTATTTCAAGAGTATACTCAGTCTGATGTGGCTATTTACTCAAGAGTAATGTTTTACAGTATAGTGCTTAAAATCCAAAAGTAAATGAATGTTGGAAACAAAATCTAATGGAAAGAACAAGAAACTGAAATGTTCTGAACAAAATCATTCACTCAAACAGCCATCAGTCGAGGACTCAGTAATGATAACTCTCTCCCCTGTAAACTGATGCAAATGAAATCAAACATAAAAAGGATCCACAATCTGAGAACTTAGGTAGCGATAGCTAATGTCCTTTACAGTTGTTGATAATCCATACTAAAGTGATAAACTGCTAATGACAATTCAATTGGAAATGATCACTAAAACACACTTGCTGCAATGACATTTAAAAGGTGAAATCAAATCCTTACAGAAAAGGAACAACAACTAAATATATTGGAAAAGTGAATAGAAAAGCTAATAGAAATACATAGCAACTACAAATGTTATTGAATTAGCAACCTTAATCCAATAGCATGAACATTAATCACAGTTATTGAAGCAACAACAATCATAGTTATAATTCAATAGTATCTTAATTGAACAACAATTGAAATTACAAATGAACAACAATTAAATGAACCACAGTCTTAATTAGATGGTGCAGTATTAGATCAAAATTAAAAGCAGGACATTTCAAGTTATAATTAATAAGCTTGTCAGTAACGCAATCCAATTATGATTTCAATATAACAGAGCAATTTTGTGAAATGTTCATAAACAAAAGATTATTCAATAAAACAATTTAAAGAAATGAAAAGGAAATCAAACCATCACACGACAGAAATAGTAAAGATAAAATACAGAGTAGCATCTCAATCCACTAGAGGCTGGGGCCTTAGCCGCCAGCGGATGCTGCTGGGCTCCTTCGGATAGGGCGAATAAACAACAACCCTTTTACTTAATAATCATCAAACTATGAAATCATTACAACAACAGAAGCTTTGAGAATTACAATGGTACTGAAAAAATCCCTCTTTCCTACTATCCTATCCTATTCCATCATGAATAATCCCTCAATATTCTTGAATTTCTAATTCTAAATCCTCAATTTTGAATCTCGAATCCCCTTCTCTGATCTCTGTTTTCATTTAAATAGAGATAAAGCAGAGAGCAATTCCAACAGAGATGATTACAACATGATTTCTATTACAAAATTGGATTGTTCTTAACATATTGATAAGCAAGACCATATTTTTAATATCCTTCCATCAATCATTCAACAGGAACAGGTCGAATTTGACATTGCAACTGGCGTAATTTGGAAAATGGCCACAGAATGAATCTGAGAAAAACGTCTTCAGAGAACCTTTTGTTTCTCTTAGTACGGGCCGAATTTGGGAAAACTTCTCATTGCAAAACTAATTTGGTCTATTCAGAACAAAATCCATGCTTTGGAGTTTCCAAATGCTTCTCATTTGCGCAAAACATTCAATACAAAATCATCACTTCTTATTCCAGTCAATTTCTGAGTTGGCACATTTAATGATCAAATCTTCAATCTGGAAATTATCTTGGAGGATAAGAATGTTGAGTAATGTTACAACCCATTTATTAATAAACCATCATTGATAAAATCATGCATAATCATTAATTTATTAAAAATAAAGGAGAATAAATAATAATTTTCCATAAGAGCATAAATCATTATAAGATGGAATTATATGATAAACCATGATAAATGACATGATAAGGAAGAGTAGAAATGGGTGGAATAGGCGTTCAAAATTCATAATAATAATGACATATTAACGGCCCAACAAGATGGATGGAATGAAGGCTAAGATGAATGGAATGGATGCTAAGATGGAATATTTGAAGATAGATTTGAGTAAGTTGCTACAAGAGATGCTTATTGATGGTGAAAGGGTAGTAAAAGAAACTCATGATGAGACCAAAAGAAATTTTAATCATAATTTCATACACTCTAATGTTGGATTGAAGACACACCATGTTCCAAAGATCGATATGAGGAAGTTTGATGGAAAAGATCCCGTAACATGGATACTATAGATGGAGCAATATTTCGATCTCCATAATCTGCAAAACACACAAAAGGTATCCATTGCAAAGTTATATTTGGAACTAAATCATTTTGTATGGTATGAATGCCTTTTTTCGATAAAACAATTATCACTTGGACACTTTTTATGCAGCAAATGGTAGCACATGATGATGATACAAAAAGAAACACCTTTTTTGGCCCATTGATAAACCTCAAAAAAGGGTACAATGATGGAGCACATTGAGGACTTCCAAAAATTGAATTTAAGGGTAAAAGATATTCGAGAGGAGCATATGATTGATGTGTTCAGAGGAACATTAAAGGATAACATCCAACATGAGGTTTGCCTTTGGGAACCTAACTCATTTGGATAAGACACTCAGGTTGGCAAGAACAATGGAAAGAAAAATTATGGCAACAAGGAAGTGCTCCACTCACAACTATAAGGATGGAAGTGTTGCTTCCCCTAGCCTTCCACAACCTAGAAGGTTGAAACCCCAACAATTGGAAGAAAAAAGAGAAAGAGGGTTTGTTACAGTTGTGATAGAAAATGCACTAAAGGTCATAAGTGTGCTAAGAATAAATCATTTTACATAGATTGTAAAAAGGAGGAAGAAAAGGAACAAGAAAAATCAAAAGAAGAGGATATACAGAAGAAAAAACCATAGAGAAAGAAGAAATGAATTTGAACATATTTTGTAATGCATTGGCTGAAATTACCTCTCCTCAAACTATCAAGATAAAATGACATATCAAGAAGAAAAACGTAATAATCTTGATTGATTCGGGTAGTACCCATAATTTTATTCATTGTAAGATAGACAAGAAATTGAATTGCTTCCTATATCCAGCACTAGAGTGTCAAGTGATGGTTGCAAGTGGAGGAACCATAAATTTCTCTGCAAAGTGTCATAATATCAAGCTGTCCATGGGAGAATATGTATTATATAGCCCAATGCTTTCCATTCCAATGGGTGGTGCTGATGTTGTACTATGAGTCCAATGCTTACAATCCTTGGGTACAATAGCTTTTAATTTTCAAGAACTTTTCATGAAATTTTCTTTAGAAGAAAAGGGAGTTAAATTAAGAGGTATCATAGGGAAACCAGGAAAGGTAATCAACTCTAATTGAATGACGAAGATTCTAAAGAAATAACAACAAGGTGTAGTTGCACAATTATGTTTGCTAGAGGTTCCCACACCAAATTCCTCTATTTTCCCAGATCTCCAAAAATTCTTGGACAATCATTCCATGGTATTTGAGGCTCCCAAAGTTCTCCCACGTATTCATTATCATGATCATGCTATTCATTTGACTCGAGGAAGTTTTCCTCCAAACATTAGTTCATAGATATATCCCAATGCCCAAAAGAGTGAAATTGAACGTATGGTTGGAGAAATGCTAGAGGCTGTATAATTTAACCTAGTCAAAGTTCTTTCTCTACTCCAGTAGTATTAGTGCACAGGAAGGACAAAATATGGCACATGTGCCCAGATTATAGGGAGTTCAACAAGCTCACTATTAAAGATAAATTTTCCATTCCTCTCATTGACGAACTATTAGAGGAATCACATGGATCTCTTTACTTTCCCAAGTTGCATCTTCATTGAGGATATCATCAAATAAGAATGAAGACTGAAGACATTCCGAAAACAACATTTAGAACTCATGAGGGTCAATATGAAGTTTTGGTCTTGCCATTTGGCCTTACCAATGCACCTTCTACATTTCAAGGTTTGATGAATTCCATTTTAAAACCCTTAGAAAATTTGTGTTGTATTTTTTGGTGATATACCATATATAGCAAGTCTTGGAAGTATCATGTCCAAAATGTTGACGAGGTGCTCAAGCTATTAGAGGATAAACAATTATATGCAAAAGGCTCCAAATGTTTCTTTTGTGTACAAAAGGTGGAATGTTTGGGTCATAGTGTATCTCATGAAGGTGTTAAGGTAGACCCTAGAAAAATTAAAGCCATTAAGGAATAGAAAATCCCCGCATCCATAAAGTATTTGTGAGGATTTCACGGGTTTACAGGGTATTATCACAAGTTTGTTTGGAATTATGGGAGAATAGCAGCAACTCTAACAACATTATTGAAGAAAGATGCATTTTTATGGAATCTAGAAGCAACAAAGGCCTTGAACATCTTAAAGAGGCAATGTGCCAAGCACCAGACATAGCTACATCACACTTCAGAAAAACCTTTATTGCCGAATGTGATTTCTCAAGAAATGGAATTGGTGCTATTTTAATGCAAGAAGAAAGACCCATTTCTTACAAAAGTTGTCCAATCAAAGGAAAGTATTTACACAGAGCTATTTATTAGAAGGAAGTGTTGGAAATACTACATGCACTTAAGAAATGGTGACCCTACCTAATGGGAAGACACTTCAAGGTAAAAAGAGATTATGATAGTTTTAAATACTTTTTATAATAAAAAAATTATATTAATAAGAGCAGCAAAAATGAGTCACAAAGATGTTGGGTTATGACTTTGAAATCATATACAAAAAGGGAAGAAAAATGTTTGGGCAGATTCACTCTCAAGAAAGGATGAGGATGTGGAAGCATTGCTTTCTGCCATTTCTATTATCCAGCCAGATTGGATAAACGAAGCAAGGGATGAATGGAAGAATGCCGAAGACATGTGGGGACTCATTCAAAAGTTACAGCAAGATGCAAATATATATGATACATTTAGCTTGGAAAAATGATTTCTTATGGTACAAAGATCACTTATACCTATGTCATAATTCCCAGCTCAAACAAAATATTCTTATGAGATTGCACACCTCTCCCTTGGGATGGTACTCAAGATTTTTAAAAACTTATCACAGGGTGAAGAAGGAGTTTTTTGGATAGCCTTAAATATGATATTCAAAAGTTTATTGTAGAATGTTTGGTTTAACAACAAAACAAAGTTGAAACAGTTAAGACCCTGGGTCTATTACAACCTTTATCCATTCCAAGTCATTTTTGGCAGGAGGTTTCAATGGATTTCATCATAGGTTTACCCAAGTCCGAAGGAAATAGTGTCAGCATGGTGGTAGTTGACAGACTTACCAAGTATGCACACTTTTGTGCATTATCTCTTCCATTTAAAGCCAGTATGATTTCTATTGCATTTATGGAAATGATTCAAAATCTACATGGAAACCCAAAGATTATTGTAAGCAATAGAGATCCCATTTTCGCTCAATATTTTTGGACAAAATTATTTTCTTGTCTTGGTACTTAGTTAGTTCATATCTCATCTTATCATCCTCAATCCAATGGGAAAAATAAGATAACAAATACATGTTTGGAAGGATATCTTCATTGCTTTGTGTCTGATAAACAAACACATTGGGTCAAATGGTTTCCTTTGGGTGAATGGTGGTATAACGCTTCCTTCCATACTGTAGCAAAAATGACCCCATCTATGGCACTTTATGTATATCACCCACCATCCACCACATCATATTTAAGAGAAAATTATAAGGTTGAAGCAGTGGAAGATCACATCGGGCATCAACAAAAAGTTCTCCAACACTTAAAGGATAACCTAACTTTCGCACATAATAGAATGGAACAACAGGAAAATCAACATCACAGTGAAATAAGTTTTGATATAGGTGATTGGGTATTTCTATGGTTATAACCATATAAACAAATGTTCCTCAAGAAAGCTAAGAAGGATAATAAATTATCACCAAACTATTATGGTCTATACAAGGTGTTGCGGAAGATTGGTACTATGGCATACAAAGTGGAGCTTCCTGCAGCTTCCTGAGTGCACCTAGTTTTCCATGTTTCATGCTTAAAGAAGGTTATTGGTGGCAAGCTCCTAGTTCAAACAATATTTCTAGAACTTGGCGAGGAAGGAAAAATCATATTGGAACCTGAAGCAAACATGGAAAAAAGAACTTGACAGTTGAGGAATCGATCAATTTCAAAGTATCTTGTTAAGTGGAAGAACTTACTGGCTAAAGATTCCACATGGAATAATGATAAGTTTATATACATGCATCCAAAATGACTCAATCACTAAGGACAACACTTTTCTGAAGGAGAGGGGAATGTTAGGTCCCTATAATACTAGTGATTCCCCCATTACTATTGTCATTGTAGCCCTTATTATTATTATTGTGCCCCTATTGTCCCCATATTCTTATTATTGTGCCCCATAGAATCCCACTATTGTTATTGTTGTGCCTTATATTATTATTGTTATATCGACTTTGATTATATTGTGACCCATTAGACTCCTATATATATAAATGAGGTTTTTTCATTTGTATCATCCAATAATTGTTCATTTGTCTAATGTAAATGAGGTTGCCCCCTCGAAGAGGCTGAATTCCAAGGCACTGACCTTTCTTTTCTATATTTTTGTGAGTTGGTTTCATAACAAAGAAGCGTTTGCATATAAAACATATATATGTGTATAAATATATTTATGTAACACACATACACATGTGCGTTATCCTTCCTCAGCTTGAAATAATGGAAAAGGCTCAATAGACAGTTCTATAAGCAACCCAATAAATAGAACACAAGTTCTCCCATTCATAATCATTAAGGCTGATTAGACAAATTTCAACATCATAACAACTCATAGGTTTGCAGGCCTCTTAGGATGATAATAACATATATATATCAATCCCATCTTAACTTAGAGATCCAGTAGTCTCTTGGTTATTAACAAACATATAATCATACTTATGAAAGGAAATAGGACACCACAAAATGCCCAAAATGTCAACATGAACCAACATTCCATAGGCAGACAAGAAACCCCATTGCGAATTTGATTCACAAGAATAAATCACACATTGATCATTAATTTAACATCATTATAGGCTTGTAGTCAACAAAATGAACACATTTTATAAATTTAGTTACAAAAGTGGTAGCATCACTTGTGTTATGTAGTAGAGAAGTTTTCCAATTGAGAATAGAAGTTCAAATATCCTCCCAAGCTTAGAAAATATACAACCACATTCAGTTGTAACTGTCATCCCTGAGCCAAATTCTAGTGCTAGAGCTGGAGTGATTTTAGGGAGGGAAAAAAATAGTTTCTTCGGCTGAAATAGGATGTCACAATGTCACATAACCTTCATCTGCCATTTATACAATTTCCTGTTATGTCTCTTCAGTCTTTATATATGGAACTAACATCCAAGCCAAGATACTACATAAGAAATAATTCTCAGATCAATTTTAGGACAAGAGATTCCACATTATAAGAAGTTTCATTAATGTATAGGTACTGATAGGTAAAGGGATCACCTATCCAGGTGTTTCATCAGTGAGTCAAGAACGAGAGATTTAGACCCAAGGCAAGTACTAGTGGTTAATTAGCCCTCAAAAGCATCTCAGTGATTCTTCCGAATACAATAGATTTTTTTTATTGCAACATTTTGGTTGGTTCTATAGCACTCAGTAAAGCCTCCACTCTCTATAATATTTCACCAAGCAAGCCTCATATCATAGGATTTCTCAACTGGTTTTATGTTCTAGAGTTTGAAACTTAGGGATAGGGGTCATTTTTCTTCCCTTCATCTCTTCACTCTTTTCCTTGCAAACACTTCAAGAGCGTCCCATCCAAAATACCCCTCTACTAGTTTCTCCTTGTGTTGTTCAATGTCCAACCGCTTGCCTCTTCTCAAGGTTCCACATAAACCCCCTCCTTGGATAGCCTATCACATGCCTATTATTTTAATTTTTCTCCTAATTTCTTTCTGTTAGAAAGTAAGGACACCTAGGCCTATCATTTTCTTTTAAAATTAATTTATCGAACAATCAACCCATTTAAGACCATTTCAACAAACGAGGGTTGACATTTAAAAAAACCATTCCCTCAAGTAATCTCCTTCCTCAAGCAATAGAATTTGTGTCCCTCTCTCATACATTTAAATAATTAAAAGTATTTAGAATGAGAGAAATATTAGCTTGGGGATGTCACGTTTACCAAGTTTGATCCTTGTTCACCATATTATATATGGGTGACTATTGTTAATTAAAGATGACCATGGTTGAACATATTATCTATGAGTGACCATGTATAATGAAATATGGCCATGGTTGATCATGGTTTACCACGTAGACCATGGTCAATCATGGTTGACCATGGTCAAATATAGTTTACCAAAGTTTACCATTGTTGATTAAGGTTGACCATAGACAACCATGGGTAACATAGTTAACCATGTTCAACCTAAGTCAACCATGATCAAGCATGGCCATCTTCAATCATAGTGACCCTCACCAGCCATAGTCAGCCATCATCAACCATTATCAACTATAGTTATTATGTTCAACCAAAGTCAACATTCCTTATCATGGTTAAATATAGTTAGTTATGGTCACCACGGTCAACCATTATGAACTCTTGGATTTTGAAATTAATCATAGTCATCCAACATTACCCATGCCCAACAATGGTCAACCTTGGTCTATCATGACCAAACATGCTCATCTCTAGTCAATCATGGCTGAACTTAGAAAACTATGGTTAGCCCATGCTTACTGACATTTAACAATGCTCAAGCACGGTTAAAATGGTCATATGTGATGAACCAAGTTTGCGATGGTTGAATAAGTTCAATAATGGTCATCCATTTTCAACATGGATGACTGCAATATGTCATACAAAAACTATGTATAACCACGGTCAAACTCATGAAATGACATTTACCCATGGTCAAACCATGTTCACCCATATTCAAGACAATGTTGATCATGCTTGACCAGAGTTAATCATGACTAATTGAGGTTGACATGAGTAAGTCATAACACAATATGTCAATCTTATTCAACCATGGGAAATGTTAGTCAATTGTGGTCAACCTTAGTAGACTATGAACAAGCATTGTATTCTTTGATCAACCATAGTTAGTCATAGTTAACCATAGTCAACCATGGTCACTGATAGTTAATGTTGTCAGCCATAGTCAACTATGATCACCATGGTTGACTATGGTTAACTATGGCTAACTATAGTTAATTATGGTCACCTTGGTCAACCATCATTAACCATAGCTGGGACTCCCCAACATGGTTGATCATAGCTAACATAGTCAACCATAGTTAGCCATAGTCAACCATGATCAACCATAATCAACCATGGTCAACCATGGTCAACAATGATCAACCATAGCAACCCTAATCAACCTTAAAAAACCATGGTCAACTAAATTCAACCTTTTCTATAAATAACAAAATCAATGTTCATTCTTTCTACAAACATAGTTTTGTACAAAAGATAAAGTAATTAAAAATAATAGAGACAAAAGCTTTACGTAGACTTGAGTTCCATCCATAAAATGCACCATTGGAGCACTATATTACACATCAAAAGAATATGTCTGAAACCAAAACCCTTGAGGAAAGCATATAATCAGATAAACAGGGATAGATAATCATACATAAGTTCATGAGTTGAAAAGAAAACTTATAAAGAAAATGTCCATAATATTCAATTGGCCAATGACATAAGATATAAAGTAGCACAATATTTACAAACATACACTATGTCAGAACCTAAATACATTTATCCCCATAGGGCTCTTCAATATAATATGTTAGTAATATCAAATAGCAAAGACATTACAAAAAAGCATACAAAGTAAAATAGAGCATTCGAATAACAAAATTGCATAAATCTTTGAAAGGAACCATTAATGAACAACAATCATATTTTTTATCGTCAAGGTCATTTAAATCCAGCTTGGATATTTTCTATCGACTCATCCTCCTATCTCACATAGATTAGTTTCCCTTGTATGCACCAACATCAACTATTTTCTATAGCATTTCTTGGAAAATATGCCACCTTAACCCATGTCTAACTATCCTACATTGTTGCTAGATACTTTGTTGCATGGAATATGAAGCATATACTACACACTCTTTGTCACACTTGTCTATAAAGCAATGGTTAGTTGAGCATCCACATGATATTATATTCATAGTTTACATCTTGTCCCATGTAATACTTCTACGCTTAGTCAAAATTAAAAAAAATTCCCCTTATCCATCCTTTGACCCAATATTATTTGTGGTTTGTACCCAAGTGTTGGCCATAAAATTCTTGAAAATGTTCTTAGCCTAGTGAATAGTGGTCTTGGCCCTAGTCATTGTTGTGAGAATTCATGCAACAAAGTTCATTTATATTGGGGAAGCTTGGAACAAGGGATCACTCTCAATTACAATGATGTGCACCAAAATCTATGTGGGGACAAGATCATTAGGGATATACACGGCCTCATATTATAGTTTCTCTGCCCTATACACCAAGTATTGGTGCTATGCTATCTACTAATTTATCTTTCAGCCCAACATCATACTCTCCAGCATTGTCGCTTGGCATTGGGATGTAGGAAGGGATTATCAACTACTACAAATGGTATCATTTTTTTTTTGGAAATATGAATCCAGAAAGTGAGATATTTGAGTTTAGTGCTATCCTGTAATAATTTCTATAGCTCAAAATAAACCTCATAGAGTCAGATACATTCCTCGTCATGCCCCAAATAATTTTCAATAGAATTTTTCATGGATTGCTCCTTTTATCTCCTTTCAATTTCCCTAGGTGAGGTGGTAGGTTTTATTTGTAGCTATAGTTCTTACATCTTCACCTCCAGCATATGAACAACCTACTGTATTTTTGAAAGTTTCTCTTCTAGTGGAACATCAACCTCCACGGCTACCCTAGACATATTATTTTTTACTGCCTTGATATATTTCCAAAGAACTCTTTCTTGTTCTTCTACGTAATTCCTTGCCACCTCTATCTAGATCTGTTATACCTGTAAAACTTGGTGTTCCATGGCCAGGCAGACTAGGTTCACTCTTGTTGTTTGTTCTCTAACTTGGATTTATTGTGCAATTGAATGCTATAAATAATGCAAGAGTGACATACGTAACTAGGAAGTTATCAAATATATTGTTGAAAATATTTGAGCCTACTATTGGACTTCATTATCAACAAAATATATTATGGCTAGTGGAACAATTAATTTCTGTGGATATAAGGATATCATAGATCAATAGGGAAGTTCCAGTCAAGATTATAGAATAGGATGTGTTCTGGTATATTTCATGATTTCCATTGGTTTTGGTGTTCTTAACACACGATTTTTCACCCTTGCAACTTCTAACATCAACCATAATTGTTCTATCTGTTTCTACATGCAACCTTGTAACTCCCATTACTCTTGCGCTACCTTCTCTATGGTAGTGAATAGGGGTGTAGTCCCTTGTTTAGTTACTTATTTCATTTGTTTGGCCAACCTTTCAAAATCCTCATTTGATAAATGTGGGTCAACCCTCGTCGAATTAGGGAACTTCATATTTTTCCATGCACCCTTCTGCTAGCTAGGTAATGGCCTCCTTTCTTTTTCTAGTGTTGAGTATTCCTATTTCAAATCCCAAAGTGGCATGATAGGATGCTCTTGCTCTAGTTCCTTTCGAGAGGCCTTTAGATGAGCCTTTATTTGGAGCAAAGTCTTCCCTCTAGGTTTCCCATTTCCCTGTTTAATATTTGGATCTGTCTCAGTTGCCGAGTTGATATCCTTGACATCCCATTGTGTATTTGGCATATCTATATTGGAAAATGATACATTAGGTACTCGTATCCTCAAAAACCATTCAGTGATGAGTTTAGACATAGTTTCCTCATCAAGTTTATATCTACACTATAACCATGTTGCATATGATTCATTCTTGCCCTATATGTACATGGAGTATGGAGTGGTGTGGAAGTGTACCACCGAGTGATAAGATATCACTATCTATACAAGAATGCATGATAATTTCCTAATTATATGTGTGATGGATTCCTTCCACCTATAGAAAATAATGTTACTATCATGTTGCTTCTTATTATAAGTAGTAAACCACAAAGTACCAAAACTAGGAACAATAAATTCAAGTTTGTCTGCATCAAGAAAGATGACATCATTAGGGATATGCCACATGGTAAGTGAGATCGAGATTAGTAGCCACACACAATAGAAGTTTTTTTTCTTGCCTTAGATGTAGAGGCAATCCTATATGAACTACTTTGGTAGCAAGGTGGCCCATTTCATTTGCACTCCATCCATGCACTTCATAGTACTGATGACCAAACCTGTTGGGCATTGGCCTTTCTTGAACCTTTTTAGTAGTTCATAGGCCATAAACTTAGTGGAAAACATAACGCCAATCCGCAATAATATAAATTTCAACCCCACCCTTCTGACACCATACTTTGAAATTCTCATCCACTTATTTAGCCACGTTCTTCTCATTCTCTTTATCAAGTAATGGATTTAAGTCCTCTCTATCTATTGGAAACCATATAATTCTTGTTTTGTTTCTATCTCTATGGGCTCATTGAGCTATAGAAATCCCTGTGCACAAACCTCAACAATAATTTAATTGAAATTTTCACTTAATTACTCTAGAAGAAGTGAGGTATATTGATTAGATTAAGAATCCATAATTTATCTAATCCGACTACACATTGTTACACCTTGACCATCATTGGTTTCCCTAGATTTTCAACTCTCAATGTATAAATATCTTAAAAAAATATGGGGACACCTTGAGGTCCCACATGTCATGTGCATTGTATTTGAATTGATCTACGAAGCCTAACATGTATCCTCCCTTCCTTACTCCTTATGGAAATAGTCCCATAACCAATTTGTATTTTAGATCCTTCATCATAAAATCATTTGTCTTGGCCACAAAATGAGGGATGGCTGCACTCCTAGCTACCTTAGAGCTTGAATTCTTTGCGACTAACAGGGATTCCAATATAAGATTTCTTTCGTAATGCGAAATTAGTTCTAGAATTTATAGTAGTCTCTATAATGCACTCAATTCTTTGGTTTAGCTCAACTCTCTATTGTAAAATGAAATATAAACTTAGAAAATGGATGAAAATGACATTCAAAACAAAACAGATGTTGATAAGTTATGTGCTTCGCATGCATCTCTAGTTAAATTAATTGTCGGGCGATCAAGGCCATACCCTGCCATAATTTCACCAAAATTCACATGGTGAAAAGCATCTGGCGGGAATGTTGGTTGTGTTTCTAACTAGGTTGGAAGTTATTTCAATATATTTTTTGATAGAGTCGCTAATCTGCATAAGATTATCTTTAAAAAACAATTATTTCCTTTTATCATCATCGATGTTAACTAAGCCTTTGGATATGATTGTACATTAGTAATTAGTTGTTAGTTTTTATTTTTCCATTAATAAGTATTAAGGTAGTTTTATCTCAAACCTTCCATACATTTGTATAAATGAAGTGCTCATCATGAATGCAATCAATTTCCATTGTGGATTTTATTGACGGGCCTATTTACAGTGGTATCAAAGTGCTATTGAGATTATAAAATCGATGCCTACTGAGTTTCTTTTTGAGGACTTGTTTTTTGAATAATGGAGGGAAGAATGCATTTTCAAGAGCACATTCCTTACAAACACATGAGATAAAGACTAAAAGACTACTAGAAATAAAGTTAAAAGCAACCAAGCTAAAAGGGATTACCCACAAGTAACTCTTATTGCTAATACAATCGGCGGTGAATAACTAACATTGAATATTATCGAAGAGGCATTTTGAGAAGTGAAATATTAATTATTTTTAGTGGAATATTTTTTTGCATAGTTTTTGTTTGAATTTAATGCACATATTACTGAAATTTGGAGAATTATTCAAGGTTCATGAAAGTTAAAGTAGTCAAAACAAAAATTACAGAGTTTTCTGGCAAGGATTTATGAAATTGAAATGAAAAGTGACATAAAATACATTTTCCAAAAACCACAAGTAAGGTGAATACATTTCCTATATTTTTTTTATGTTACTTCTAGAAACAATATCTTTGTGTCGAAGTAGGCAAAGTAAGAAAGGTGAAAGTGAACAAAGAAAGAAACAGAGCAACATGGAAGCAAATAGGTGATAAAAGGTGTAAGGAGTTGGTAAGTATCAAGTGAATTGAAATTGTACCAAATTGTGATTAAAACAAAAATCTCATTTCTTTTATCAATTAAAGTAAATAAAAAGAAAAGCGAAACGAGAATGTAATAGTGAAAGTGACTAATTCTAAAATTAATTAACTTAGAGTTAAAAGTCGTGGAAATATTCCAGGACAAGTTTTTGTTTATTTTGATTTGAAATATGTTTTAAAACCTCAAGAGAAAAATAAAAAGCGAGACAATGAAGTTTGAACCTAGCTCTAACTCTCCACTAAGTAATTTTTGGAGCCCACCAATAAACGAGCTGTAAGCTAAGTTTTTATTTAAAATAAAAGTAGAAAGGGATTTATGTTATGTTTTTTTAAAGATTATTGCACATAACTCATATTTGAAAGTTTGAAAGTGTTTGTTTGAAGAGTATTTTTTTGATTGAAAAAAATCATGCCTTTATTGATATCAATATTGGGAGTTGTGCTCCGTGGAAAAGAGAATTATAAATACTAGTTTCAGAAGATATAAAGCATATTTAATTTTAACAATTTGTTGGAATAAATCTGTTAGGGGAAGAGTGACATAGATAATAAAGAAATTATGCCGGAGCCACGTAATGACAAAAACAACATGTAATTTGGGAAACCAAAGATAATAAGCCATATGTTTAATTACTGCATCAATGATAGAAGACATAAGAAAATATATTATTTCTTGTGATGTAACATTTGAAGCATTACAAAAGTTGAAGGAAATTTATGATTCTCATTTAGAACATGAAATTATTCAGTTGTTGTTGAGATTTATTAATTTGGAGATGAAAGGTAATGTTCCCATGAAGATGACCTAAGAAATAAAAGCTATTTTTCATGACATAAAAGTTGTTGGTTTTGAAGTAGGTTTGTAACTTACTTCTTTTATTAAATTTCTCCACCCTGTCTATTCACACTAGTTGGAATCTGTCTAATCTAGTGGATGATTAAAATATATTACATTTGAAATATTAGTTACTAAAATTGTTGAAAGAGAAAATGGTTTTGAAAAGAAAGATCACCCACCAAATTGTAATGTAGAAACTTTTCACTTTGCATAAAAAGACCAAAAGTCTCATGGTGAATATTATAGAGGTGGTAAAACTACTAGAGGTCATGGTAGAAGAAATTTTAGAGCCAGGAGGGCCAATAATAATCAAGATGATAGGTTTCATGATGTAGGACCATCTAGCTCACCATGAGCTGGTGAAGTCTCAGCCAAGTTTGAAGGTTGTTGATCATCTGGATTTTTTTTTTTTTTTTTTAATATTTTAGTACATGTGGTCATAAGGTAGGGTTATTAATTTTTTCTCTTTCGGAGTTGGTGTGTTAAGTCAAAGTTAAACAAACAGTTAGAATTACTACGGCCAAAAATAGTAATAAAACAATAATTAGTAAGTAAACTGACAACTTAGGAGGGCAAAGACAAACTGTCTAAATGAATCTTGTAATAGCAACCGAATTGTGGTTATCAACCATATCAAGACTGTCCAACTGAAATCTATGACAGTTTCAATTAACTGTAATCTGTTGTAACTATAAATGTATAAGAGCAGGAATGTAATGCTAAACAGAGGTTCAACAAATTCGGATTGAAGAAATAAAAAAAATGTAGAGATAGATCTCTTCTATTATTATGCATCTGCATTTACTATTCATTGTTCATTTACTATAACTCTATAACTTTCATTTATTAAATTGATAATTAACAAACTATGAGTGATCACGTGATTCATGATCCTTTGTGCTCTCATTTGACAAACATAGTGTTTCAAGCCTAGACAAATGTCCGTGTACAACTTGGTAACCAACAAAAGGAAAAATAGCAGACGAGAACAAACAGGAAACAACACATGGAAGAACAAACCAGAACAAAGGTATTTCGTCGAATATTTTCCATAATTATTACAAACTAAACATTGAAGAGAAAAATTGTATTGCTTATCTTACCAACCAAAACATATACATCCACAATATTTCTTTCCTATAATTTAATTAATATGAAGTGTCGTGACAGTAATTAAAATTAAGGGCAAACCCTAGACGAGGGTTTGGGTACAATTGACCCATACCCTTACCAATAAGCAGTAATCGTAATCGACTGAGCCATAGCTGTCAACGGAGATATTGACTATAGACAAAGCAACGACGAACTGTAACCATCAACCTACAGGACCCAGAAACCTAACAACACAACGATAGCTTGAAGAGCCAGAGCCTACTGGCAGGTTCACCATCGTGAGAAGTTGAAGATGGAGGAGCCCGTGTATCCAGGTCACATTGCAGACTTGTGCCAGCAAACAATAGACATTAACATGCATGCACAACAATAGAACCAGAGAATGAAAACTATACAAAATAAGAGAGTTCCCGTAGCTTACCTAAGTAGGTGGAGCAGGGCTCGAGAAACAGAGTCATTGCCAAACAAATTGATGGAGCTGAGACCAAAGGAATGAGGTTGGTTAGTACCATTTTATGAGGAGGATGATTTGAATTAGGGAAGGGTTTCGTTACATGTACGAGACCGCAGAAGACCACCAGAGTATCCCCTAAATCCAAGACAACAAGGGTTGATATCATTTCATGCATAAAACAGTTACCAAGGGCAGCAGAAATACCAGTAAAGACTACCAAACGTGAACAGGAGTGAAGTTTCCAAACAGTCTATAGTCGAATAGCACAACGAATCGAGGAACTTATCAAGTGAAGCGAAGCCGACCGAGCACAACATAGCCATAGCAACATCGAACCACTTGAGAAAACCTTCCATGAGTTTACAACCAACTCGAATAGACTGATACACGTCCAGAGCCATTAACGAGAGGTGAACCAGAAGTTACCACAAGCATTGGACAAAGGTTACACAAAGCAACTCTCCAAACCATCGGAGAAACCTCTCGGTGGGCAGAAAAATCTAGAATAACTAAGACACCAAGTGTTTGGGCAAAGAGTGAGTCGAGGAACCAGGCCCGAGGCAGGCAGGTGGACATTTAATGCAGCCTTAACTCGTATTATCAACCAACAGCAAAATGTCAATGATGAACTTGCATGCAAATATAAAATATAACCAACAACGAACATGTCATAGCCTACAGACACGTGGATTTTTAGGCCAGTATGGTTGGGTTACACCACTTCAAGGTCACAAATAACATTTTTTTTCAAAATAATAAACAAAATGTGAAATTTTATATATGTGGAAGAGTAGGTCATACTTCTATTAATTGTAGAACTCATTGTGAAAATATCAGTGAAAGAAGAGAAAAAATTAATGAAATGAAAGAACTATCACCACTAGATAAAGAAAAATCATCGGAAACTCATTATATTTTTTCTCATTGAAATTTTAATATTAATGATATTTTTAGTACTACATTTTCTCCATGGAAAGATATATGGATTTTCAATTGAGGAGCTAGATGTCACATGACTTTTAGGAGATAGTTTTTTGAAACATTTAGTGACCAAGTTGATGGAGTAGTATATTTTTCTGGCTAATTTAAAATTAAGGCTTCAGGAATTAGATCCATTCGTTCACAGATACAAAAACTTGCATATTATGTGCTATAAGATGTTATTTATATTCCACAATTGCAAATGGATTTAATCTCTTATACATATGTGCAACAAGATTATTCCATTCATATCTTCAATGGAATTATTCATATACATAGAGCCTATGATCATGAGGTCATTATGATGGGTTTTGAAGAAGGTACACTTTTAAAACTGAATGAAACCTCATCTATTATAAATTCTTATGATATTCCTGCTCTTTTAGCACAACAAAGAGATAATATGTCTTTCATTTTCTTATGGCATGCACATTTTTGTCACATTAACTATTACAACATCAAAATTATGAGACAAAAAGGTATAAAAAGATTTATTAAAATTCCAAGAAATATTGCACCATGTGATGCTTGTACTTTGGGGAAACATTCTAAGAAAACTTTTCATAGTTCTTATTCTAGAGCTTCAAGGAAATTAGGTCTCATATATTCATATTTATGTGGATCTATGCTTATTGTAATTTCCAATCGTAAGAAATATACGCTGACATTTATTGATGATAATTCAATAATCTGTTAGGTGTATATATTGAAAGATAAGTCACAAGTATTTGAAAATTTTAAAACCTTTTATTCGATGATAAAGAATGAAACTAAAATGAATATTGACCTCCTAAGAACTCATAACGATGGTGAATATACTTCTAATGATTTTGAACAATATTTGCAGGACAATGGAATCAAACATGAAACTATAACACCTTATAATCCACAACAAAATGGTGCTGCAGAACATATGAATAGGACACTTCTAAATCCATGATGTTTTAAAAAATGTGAAGTTGTTGTTTTGGGAAGAAATAGTGCTTTGTGCAACTTATATTAGAAATCGTTGTCCTTCTTCTATTATCAACAAAAAAACCTCGTATGAAATTTGGTATAATAGACTCCCTGTTGTTCAACATTTCAAAGTTTTTGGATCTACACATTAAGATTTAATTCCTAAGATGCGGAGAAACAAATTATGTGCTAGAAGTAAAAAATTCATATCCTTGGGAAATTCTAATACTTCAAAAGCTTACAGGTTATATGATGAAGAAAATAAGAAGTCCATTCTTTCCAAAGATGTCATTTTTCTTGAATGTGATAAAGATAATTCCATTGTTGATAGGAAACTCAATCATTCAGAGAAATTTGCATCCAAAAAGTTTTATTTTGAATCTGATAATGATGTTCAACATACTAAAAGAGGGGGGGGGGGGGGGGGGGGTTCACATTCTAGATCGGTCTATGGTTTTTCCATATTTGACTCATGAGAATGTTTTTTCTGAAGAAAATTTGGAGGATAGTACAATTTCTATAGGTCATAAAGCATTCCTAATGAACTCGTACTTTAGGATGAGCAACCATCATAGCCACTTCAACAACCTTTACAAAAATCCACACATATTTGAATATTTCCAAGAAAGTATGATGATTTTTAAATAGGGAGTTCTTCTTAAGGTGATGTTACTTCGAATTCAGGTAACATTTCTCATGATTGTGATTTTAATTAATCTACAATTAATGAACCCATTTCTTAGGAAGAATATACTAATTACGATGAATGGAAGGATGCAATGAAAAACTAGTATGATGTGCTTATTAAGAATGGAACTTGGAGGTTAGCTGATACTCATGTTGGAATCAAAGCTATTGGTTGTAAATTGGTTTATAATATCAAGTATAAGAGAAATGGTTCACTTGATAAATACAGGGCAAGGCTTGTAGCAAAAGACTACGCTCAAAAGAAAGGTGTTGACAAAGACATTTGCGTCTACAACAAAATGGGCTATAATTAGAATTTTGTTATCTCTTGCAACTCAAAAAGGATGGAACATACATCATATGGATGTCAAAATGACCTTTCTAAATCATGGTTTGAAGGAGGATGCTTATATGTTTTAGCCTAAGGGTTTTGCTATTTAAGGAAAAGAGCATAAGGTATGTAAATTGGTGAGTTTTGTATGCACTAAAATAATAATCTCGTGCATGGTATGAAAAAATTATTGAACACCTTCTCAAATTGAATTTTAAGTTATTTGATCTGGATGATGCAACTCTTTTTATTAAGAAGGTTGGAAAGTTAGTTGTATATTTGGTTGTCTATGTAGATGATTTGATGATTTCAGGAAATAATGATGACTATATAGTGTCCATTAAAAGAGAATCAATGAAATTTTTTCACATGAAAATTTTGGATTTGTTGCATTATTATTTAGTTATTGAAGTTGATCATAAACCTAAATGAATTTTATTTCTCAGAAAATTATATTGAATAACTATTAAATAGATTTCGAATAAATGATGGTAACACTATTTCTACTCCATTAGAGCAAAATTTGAAGCTTACTTCCACTAAAGGAAGTACATTAGAAGATTCAACAAAGTATAGACAAGTTGTTGTAAGTTTTAATTTTATGACTACTAGTTGTTTTGACATAGATTTTTCTATAGGAATACTTTCCAGGTTCATGCATTAACCCTTTGACAAGGCACTCAAACATATGACATCAAATATTACAAACTTGCAGATTTCCATCTTATTAGTTGTTCAAATTCCATTTTTTATGGAGATAAGGAGAATGGGGTCTCTACTTCTTATTATTTGATGAATCTTGGATTAGTATCCATGAGTTAGAGATCACAAAATTAATCTATTCCTATTGATTATATGACTGAAGCTAAATATGTTGCAGCAACTCATTCTACAAAAGAAATCGTTTGGCTCTGAAAAATATTTGAATACTTGTAGGAGAAACAAAAGGCTTGGACTCCTCTACTTGTTAATAATTATTCTACAACTCAGTTGGTCAAGAATCCCAAGTTTCATGATCGAAGAAGCATATTAATACTAAATATCATTTGATTCAATATTATGTAGAGGCCAAAATTATTCATCTCACAAATTGTTCCACCTTGGAATAAGTTGTAGACATATTTACAAAGGCACTAGGATGTGAAGTTTGAAATGTTTCAAATGTTGCTTGGCATGCCATAGGATTAAGGGGGGAATATTAACTAATCCTTTAGGATTATGATCATACATTAGTAATTAGTTGTTATTTTTTTGTTACTAAGTTATTGAGATAGTTTTTTCGCAAACCTAAGTTATGTTTGTGTAAATCAAGTTCTCATCACTAATGCAATCAATTTCCATTTTGGAGTTTACTCATGGAGTGGTCTAGAATTGGGTGCCATGGTGCTTAATCCACATGGGTGGCACAAGCTTCTGTGAGCACTATATTCTACATTTTTTGTCCTATATTAATGTGACTATATGCCAACTCAAATCTATATTCCTATTCTTGACCAGTACTACACCCTCCTTTGAATAATGGTTCTCTTACAATGCGTTTTTCTATATTGTAATGTGTCAACCCTTTACTGCGATAGGAAATATTTCCCTTGTAAGGTCTGTTGCACTGCTTTCTCATGGTCTCTTCTATGTGGCTTATAACTAGAAACACAAGTAATGTTATGAAATCAATCTTTTTTTTCTACTCTATATATATTTCATTTTTGTTTGTGAAAGAGCGATTGTCTCTATACACTTTTAGCTTGATCTCATTTACAATTCCTTCAAGGGGATCTACATTCAACTTCTCTAATAGAACTTCCCCTACCTTTTTAATATAGAAAATAATATAAGGCCCCAATATTTGCATTTAGAACTTCCAAGGGAGTTTCAAAAACATGTTATCATAGATCAACACCAAATCGTTAGCTTTGTAATGATTTCGCCTAATGTGGAAATCATGTCATTTCTTTTCTTTGGATTTTTCACTTTCTCCTCAAATCCTACTATAAAGTGGTCTTCATTAAGCTACAATATATTTTGCAGTCATTATTTGATTGTGATAAAATTTGCTAGACCTGTTACTACAACATTATAGAGAATTGGAACTACAAACTCCAATGACATGACTTCTTAATTCACATAGACGAGTTGAAAATGTCTATAACTAGTGATCTTCTTTGACATGGTCTAGTATGCCCATAAAAAAAATATGAATTCTTAAATCCCAATAATATCCATCCACATTAAAAATATTCTATGTGTGGTTTCCAATATTTTCCCAAAGCCCCCCATTATGTCCTTTGCTTGCAGATGATAAGTAATTCTCTTCTGGTTATATATCTGGAATTGCTATGTTACAACTTCGATAGTCTAGTTCAAGAAATGTGTTCCTTGATTTATCATCAAAATCCTAGTGCATCCAAATTGTGTAAGGAAATTTTCAAATAAGAACCTGGGAAAAATTAATTGAAAACTTTAATTATATAGAAATTCTAGAGATTTAACATGTTGATCCTTCATGATATGATTCACTTCCGACAAAAATATAGCAGATATAATTCTTGCATTACTACTATAAGGCTTATCACACTTTTATTTTTAGATTATGTATTTATGATTATAATAAAAAAATGCACCAATTCTTTAATACTATTGTTTTCAAGTTATGGAGACCTTTAATAAAATCTCTTAATTCTAAAGTGCCAATGTTATCAAGAAAAAAAATAATTATACTGAAGACACATCTATATAGAAGTTTGGAAGGATAAGATGATATACATTTCACGCTTTTGATGAATGAATTCCAATATAAAATCACTCACCACATAGAAATTTCAAGTTATAAACAAATTTCTTAATAACAAAAAATAGTACATAATCTCCAAACAGTGTGTAAATACTATATCTAAATTCAAGGTCCCATAATTAAAATTTCTTCTAATAAGAATGACAAAGTAACACTTTCCTTACTAAGGAAACAATTAAATATTTAGGATTAGGTTTAGATGAATTCATCTAGTACTTCAATGTTAGAGTCTCTTGACTTCACTTACCTCTGCAACCCAATTTTTTTATGAGTTCAGAAGCCATTCTCTATAAAAAAATTGTTACCTGAATACCTCCACTATTTCTTATGCCACCATATCTAAAATTTTATTTAGTTTATTGCTCACAATATGCCTGTAGATTAATTTTAAAACCTTTCTCACCAACTTGATATATTCCAGTATATTGAATTACATTAAACTTTGATTTTTCATCTAAAAAATTGGTTACTTAACTACAAACAACATGTATAATCCTACTTTAATTTTAATTCCCCCTAACCCATTTGATACTGTATCCACTATATTGAATTTCATTTTACGTATTTTCTACTCCCAAATATGAATCCACATGATATGATACTAGTTTAACTAATGACCCTCATGGAATTATATAATATTTCAAGCGTTCAATCTTATCTATTATCTGTTAGATCTCTTACTCCATGGGTTAAATTCTCTACCATGGTTGGGGTCGAATCCATCATTTTCTGTTCACATAAAGGAATATTTAAACCTTAATAAGGCCTACTTGAATTATACATTTCATCACACAATGCTTTTGACACCATCAAATTTTAACTTCACCACTTCCCATAACATGGAATGGATTTGAACCTCCCTCTATATAACCTATTTGACTACATTGTTGACTACATTTCAAATCAATACTATGAGAGAAAATTAGTCGCTATGAAATAACTAGTAACTATCGATAGGAATGCTCCTCGTATAAATTGCATAGATTCAAAAGCTAATCTTTCCTTGCCTCAAGTTCTCCCTTCCATTGTTCTTGTTATGGTTTATTCTTCTCTAACCATGATGATGGTCATGCCCACTTATAAAACTCATCTCTTAGCATGGATAAGGATTACACTTGCCTCTCAACAAAATTACAACCTTCATGCTTCACTTATTGAGCCATCAACTGCAATGTATGATCCTACTTTATAAAATAGAGCACACCCTTTCACCATGAAGATTGTGAACCAAGTGGTTGTCCAGAGTTATCTAAAGTGTGATCTTAATAGTAAGAGTGTTTATCCTAACACAATTTTGGTGTCTTCCCATGCACTTTTCATGATTTCAAAGCATTATGAAGAGCATAAATACTATAGTACAAAATCTGTGGTCAACAAGCTAAAGAAGAAAAATATGGAGCAATGAATGAAAACTTATGGGACAATGTTCCCTTTTTTTCATAGCCCTCATATTCATCTAACTCAATGTGCAATCTTCAACCCAACTTCACCTTAGGTTTATGATTATTCCATCTTATTGTTTTGGGACTATGACAAAATGCACTTTAATCATATTATCATGTGATTTCTATGAATGAGTGTAGCATATGGATCTTTCTATATAGATAGTTATGACCATTCTAGTTGTTGTATCTATATAATGTTTTTCGCCATTATTTGAGGCATCGAATTTGGTTTCATTCTATTCCTTTTTTTATGTATGTGTTGATTCTATCTTTTATTTCACCTAGACATGATTTGAACCAATTATATCAAAGCAATATGGACTGTGTTGTCCTTTTCTCGAATTTCTCCATGAGGTCAAGCTATAGAACATTGGGCTTCAAGCTAAACAAAGATATTCCTTGTCAATCCAAGTGGCCTCTCATGGAAAAAAGAAGAGAAGAACAATTGATTGGGAGATCCCAACAAGCTTCCTTAGTAAACCCTTACATCTTAAATCAATGAGATTATAGACCATTTTGCTTAAATAATTTAATGAATCCCAAGAATTTTGAAAGAATCATTGACATGTAATATTGTTATAAACGAGATCTTAGTATCCATGTATTTGAAAGAAAGATACATAATTGAAGATGGTTTTACTAGAAATAGGGTTATTCACTTATCTATAATTAGTTAGATAGTGAGAAAATTACCTCTGCATTCTATCTATTTCCTTAGGATACTTTCTTTGTGCAAAAATATTAGAAATATTTATGATATGTATGGAACAAACTCTTTTAATGGGATATAGTCAATTCTTTAAGGAATAGCGATTATTCCATGTGATCTAATCCTACGGTAATTAGTGCAAAAATCCCCCTCCTATGTATTGTAGAGGCTTATAGCATGGACCAAGGCTTTGATATATTGTAGAAGTTTGTTATTACCCCCAAATATGCAAGCATTAATATACTTTGAAACTATTAACATCATGATTATAACCTAAAAACATAAAGTATAAGCCAAGGCTTTGTTACTATATAAAAGTTTACCATTACACCAAATCTTTTAATTATTAGTAAACTTCCAGCTTAATAAACTTCTAAATGAATAACAACTTAACTGAAAAATTAAATCATATTCCTAAGTAACCCTTGCTAAATCTATTCCAAAAGTGAGGTTATGAGTACAAAGTTACAAACCTTAAAATGTATTCCAAAAGTTACAAGCCTTAGATAAAGAAGAACGTCAAAACGAAGACGAAAAGTAACATGACATTGATAAATGGCGTAACAGGACCATAACATTTCCTAAATTAACGACGAATGTCCATTTCATGTCAGATTATTTACGCTGATTAAATTCTCAGAATCTTAATTAGAAAGCTCTTCTGCCTCTCGAGCTTAACGACAAGGGCAAATAAGTTACGTCCTTCTGCTCGTAGAGTCCGATAAAGAGGATACCACTAGGTCTCATTTCATTGCCCATAGAAATGGGTGAAAATGACAGCCGCATTTTGAGAAAATTCTTTTATATGGCTTGGCTTGGCTTGAGAAATCATATGTAAAAAGCCATACGCTAGTGGAATTAACTATCGCCACTGAAAATCATTCATATGCATTACACATATGGTCCGTTGAGAAGTGTATGTCAAAACCCGTGCGGACATGCTCCAAGAATCAAGAAAACCCTAAATTGTACTCGATCAATAGAGAAAAACTTACTGACGTTGCTAATGTAGTCAGTCCATTCAAAATCGATTCAGTCAGCTCTGAGTTACAAAGGCAGAGTTGATTTGCAAGTAAAAACCATGTCGACAGCTCTGAAAAAATGTGAATTTAGAATGATTTCAACGATTGGCATACATATGTTTTATTTCTTACAAAGTAAACTAATGCAGTCGACTGAAATTTAAAGCAACGCCGTGGAAAACGTTACTGACTGGCTCATGATAGCTTTCATAGGTATGCGGGAAAACTATTACTGTTGTTATGTCGAGCAGATGGTAGGTAGAACACAGGTTTTAGAATAACAAGGGGAAGCTCATTTCAAAACAGACTCGTCGCCTTTTTCACACCTCTCTACCCATATTTATAATTCCAAACAAATATATTGATTATTTTGCAATCTTTCTTAATTGTATATACGCAAATCACTCTTTCACG